>APFE031272796.1:161970-178154 GCA_000404065.3 Pinus taeda | reverse complement strand
AAGAGCAGCACTAATGCACTATGAATTCCTCTATGTCAAAGTCTATATGTTCCAAAACTAGCTGCTCATGGCAATGGTAGAGGCTTATATAGGAGAAGGAGTCTCCATGAATGGTGAAAGGATGAGCTTATCCCCAAGAAAGGTGGGTCATTAGGCGAACATACATGCCATAGAAAGGAGGGCGACCTTTACAAAGCCAACAACTAGGCCTGGAGTCATCTGGAAGGCTGGTTGTTAGAACAAACTCGCCCAAACAGGATCAGCGCGGGTGTATAACTGAGCTGGAGCGCTGGCATCGCATCTCAATAACAGAAGAGGTCTGGTCAGCGCAATCTAATACAAGCAGAGGGTGCGCTGTCTATGAAATTCGACCAGCGCGGAAAACCCGTGTGCTTCCGCGCTGGCAGTGCATCAATTACACTATCATCCGCCAGTCAGCGCGGTTATTTCAATAACAGTCGCGATAATCCAATAAACTTAGGCAAAAAGGGTTTTTTGGCCATTTCAGGGAGCATGAGCATGATGGATTAGGTTTTATGACATAGTAGGGAGACTGACAAGGAGACAGTGACATTTTATTGTGTAACATGAATGATATTACAAAACGAAAAAAAAGTACATTAATGAGTTCTTTACTGAAAGAACCACGGTATGAGAATCCCAAGAAAAATGACAACCATGGTGTATACACATAGTCGAGACCTATACTGATGCTGATCAGTGTTTTCCAGTGGAATGAATGATGATCCTGAATCATCTCTGGCACCTGCATCTACACTTGAGATTGCTCCAACCATTAGATCAGTAGACATTGTATGCATCTACGCAAGGTGCTTTATCGTAAAAGAATTAAATCGAGCACTCCAGATTTTTGCCTCTCTATAGAGGGGCTTCAAATTGTCTGTGCGAACATTGTAGATGTCTTCCATGTGATTACAGATTAACTCTGAGTTTGTCAGCACTGTTATGTTATTCACCCCATTGTGTTTTGCCTCTTTTAACCCCGCAACAAGTGTAATTTAGTATGTTTCGTTATTGGTTGTCTTTCCCTGCATTTCCCATATTCTATAAATCACATGATTTTTTTCCCCATTGTGAAGGAAAAATTTTAAAGATGTTTGACCCGGATTTGGGCGGCATGATACTTCAACGCACAGTATCCACTTTTCCACCATTCTGTGAGTTTAGAAGTACTGCATAGTGAGAACAACAAAATAGATTCATGTTAGAATACTTTAATATGACAAAATATCCTGATTGAAATTGATTATTTTTATGCTACCTCAAGTTTGAATGCACATCCTTGAAAAATAACAGAAAATCAAATATCAGTGATAAGACTTTGGGCATAAAGAGTTAATAATGCATGCATGCTCATGAAAATGAGGATGTAGCATGACAAAAAGAAATGAATCATTTAAGACAAACCTTGTCATGCTATCAAGGATTCTAAGAACTTCAAAATATCATCTTTTAGTAAGATTGACTAAAGAAACCCTAGAAAATGGTTTTTCCTGTTACATTTTCAAAAACATTGCTGATTCCAATTGCAGTTCACTGTTAGTGTTTTCCAGAGCTATTGCTCACATCTTGAAAGATGGATTGCATTGGGTAGAGGGTTCCAAATAGATAGAACACTCCTATGCTTATCCAGATCACCATAAACAAGAGGCAATATCGAGGAAGTCAAATCATGTGTGCTAGTTTCAGTATGACTCTGTTTTGTGAATGAAGGAACTGGTGAATTTCCCCAGAAAGCTTCTAAAAAAGAGAAAATTATTGCCAAAATGTTTGATCATTTTGGAAGCATCAATTAGTTTTTTCTTTGTCTTTTTTTCTGATGAAGAAATGAATTTAGGTTCTGTTTGCATTCTTCTGAAAGGTCATAAAGTGGTATTTTGATTTTTTACTGATTTAATGTGCATAGAACTAGTTAAAGGCATATGTACATACATATCTTTACTGTGCATATAATAAGTTAAATGCATACATACATTCATGTCATTAGTATGTACAGAGCATGTTAAATGCATATATACATATATGTCTGCACCTAGGATATAGACCGGAAGGACTTCTTTTCTTCATTTGTTGTTTTGCTTAAATGAAGAAATATATATTGGCCAACTTTAGTTACCAGGAATTTACAAGAATACAAAAAGGGTCTTTGAATTGAATTTTCTCATGTGATTTTCTGTGGAACAAACTGCATGGCACATTGGTCTGTGCATATAATAAGTTAAATGCATACATACATTCATGTCATTGGTATGTACATAGCATGTTAAATGCATATATACATATATGTCTGCACCTAGGATATAGACCAAAAGGACTTCTTTTCTTCATTTGTTGTTTTGCTTAACTGAAGAAATATATATTGTCCAACTTTAGTTACCAGAAATTTACAAGAATACAAAAAGGGTCTTTGGGTTGCATTTTCTCATGTGATTTTCTGCAGAACAAACTGCATGGCTTGTTTTGTCTCTCTTTTAAGAAAGAAAGAAATGTAGGTCTTTTTATTCATAAATGTATTGTACCCTACAGTATGGTCAATTTGGGTATCGAATTCTTCTTCACCTTGATACTAATCTTCAAAAATTTGCATGCACAATGCATGAGAGAGAGAGTGTGTGTTAGAACAATTTGGTTCATTCAATTTAATAGCTCAGAAAATGGAAATACTTTGGAATTACAATAAGGGAAAAGGTACAGATGGGGTTCTCATCTCTCTGAACATCTGCAGGGCTGACTATGAAAGGAAGATTTTAACAACCAGCTTTAGATATTCCAAATTAAAAGCTAATTGTTATCACCTGGAAATTACCACCCTGTAAAGCTGAAGGGAGTTGGGAAACTCTAGAAGTAAGAAATGTCATCTCGCTTATTTCCTCTCTCCGAAGTTAGTACTTGTCAACTTCAGGAGGGGGATCTCTCAATCTAGGTACTAACTACAAATTCAAGAAGTAACAGTAACACCTAAAATCAAGTAAAATATGAGGCAAATTAGGTAGTATGTTTTAAAAAATTGACAGCAAATTTATACCAAGGCAACACAATAGCAGTTTTATGCATAGGTTCCCTGTATGTTCCTCACTGTATTTATTACATTTTTTCATGCTCTTGGTTGCACATTGTCTGCAAGTTTTTGCAGTTTGTGGGCAGTGTTCAGTGAGAGTACTTGGTAGAGTTTATCTCCATCTTTACTTTTTGGTCTCTGAAAAAAGCTTAACACCATTATATTATATCTGTAAATCAGAAATGGTAAGTTATTCACTTGTTCTGGTTTAGCTAAGGAAAAGTTCCACATAACCCTTGGTTTAGCTTTAATTGGTGGTTTGGACACTAAAAGCTGGACTTCAGTGAAAGTTGACTGTTAGGTTAGGTTGTTCCTAATTTTAATGTTGTTCAGACCTTTGATGTCCATGTCACTTTCCATCTTGAATGACTCCCTTCATGCTGCTAAATAATTTCTACGCACTTGCATTATTAATATTTGTATTTAGAAATATGGTTGTGAACTCAAAGTTTTCAGGCTTCATCATCTCATTTGAGCTAGTTCAAAAGCCATAACTATCGTTTTCTGAAATTGTAATATTCCATAGCTACATTCATAAATGACTAAACCCAACCAGCCTGAAAAACTGTGCTCTAGAGCATGACTTGAAGCAGACAACTTGTAAAAATAATAGGTGGGAGTATCTTCTATCATGATATCAATAGTAAATTATTCTTTAAAAAAAGAAAATGAGTAAACCAAAAACACCATTCTTGGCAACAAGGTATGGCAGAATCTACATTTGTTTCATGTGATAAGTCTTGGTGCCAAGAAGAGAAGTGGCAATTTAAATCTTGGGATGGTGTCGTGTATATATAGAATCCTTACCAAGCTTCAAAAGTGGTAGGTCATAGAGTTGACCTTTAGTATATTAGTGTTGCCAAGATGAACCAGTAGGTCAAGGTGGAAAGCAATTGGTCCAAAATCCTACAAAATCTTGTAAGTCCTAATTGGGTTTGAGATTATGGCGTTAATCAGCTTGGGAAGGGAATTCAACCCCGCATATTGTAAAGCCTTATGCTTGAGCTTGTGTGTTGAATCTTGAAGAGTATGTTTCTTACTTCGTTTTGCATGTGTGAGAAGTTCCATAGAAAGATGACGACCTTTCTTTATTCTTTTCATAAATGTGCTATTAAATGTGCTAGAAGAGCAACTTGAAGTTTATATTATAGAA
Organism: Pinus taeda; assembly: GCA_000404065.3. Lineage (NCBI taxonomy): Eukaryota > Viridiplantae > Streptophyta > Pinopsida > Pinales > Pinaceae > Pinus > Pinus taeda. Next base: position 173,922 of record APFE031272796.1, on the reverse strand, counting down.
GCAACAGAAAACCATAACAGATTTTGGAAAGCTGACTGCCTTCTAGACATGTTTTGCTCTGTTGTAATTGTCTTGAATGCACGCGTGATCAATTATTGGGTGATGGCAATGCAATTGGGAAAGAAGAATCCTCTGTTCTGTCAAAGGTCTGAATCCTGTTTTATTTACCTCATGCCCGGGATTTCCTGCGAGGTGGGTGCACAGTCGTGAGCGCGGTTGGTCCGTCGGGTTGCAGAGGGTCAAAACAGAGTAGTCTCGCGGGCGGTTCGTCGGGTTGCAGAGGGTCAGAACAGAGCAGTCTCGGGAGTGGGAGCTATTTTTGAAAATTAAAATTGGTTAATTGGCGCGAGGGAATGGGTCCCGGTGAACGCTCGGGTGTGATGGGTCCCGCGACACCGAAAACTAATCGGAGTTACGACGCATAACACATGTATGCGCCCATGACCCATTTTGACATACATAGTAGAGCCAGCCTCCATACGGGAATTTCTTCTACCAACAACAAGATGTTGTTAAAAACATCCCTTTCATTAAAGGCATACAAACTAAGTGGATGCTTTCGATGATGGTGAAATACTCACACAACAACATGTTATCAATGGACTCCACTTTTAGCACTAACAAATATGGGGTAAATATATTTACCAAAACTTCATTTATTCAATGTTATTTCAATGTCGTCCTCTTATATGCTTATAATCTTGTTTTCTTATTGTAATGCAGTATAACCTGTACACCATAATGGCTTTTGATGATCATCACAATGGAATTCCAGTGGCATGGGTCATATCATGACGAAATGGTACTCTTGATATTTGTAAATGGATGTCACAATTATTTGCAAATGGGGAAAAGGAAAACCCAGATTGGCATGTCCGAGCTGTCATCACAGATGATGCAGCAACAGAAATTGAGGCATTAAGGTGAACCGGTTTTTTCTTTTTAGAAGATATAAAAAGCAATAATGTTCAAGGATATTCTCTTATAATGTTATAATATTTCAGGACTTGCACAAATTGTACATTATTATTGTGTGTATGGCATGTTCGTAGAGCGTGGTTGAAAAATGTCGGAACTAAAGTCAGGGGAAAGGAAAATAAAGTCTGTATCTTCCGTGCTCTAGGATTAATCATGCATTCGTGTAAAGATGATGCATCTGTGCAACATGAAATTCAAAGTTTCTTTGATGAATTCAAAGAAGAAACTGTGTTTTTGGATTATTTTGCAACCAACTGATTAAACAACAACAAATTATGTAAGTTTCTTAAAGTTGCATTTTATCAGTTTATTTTGTAATTGACCATTTTCTATTGTTTCTTCACATCTAATATATGTTTTTATTCCAGATATGTGGGCAAAAGCACATAGGGACTTCCCACATTCCAACCAGGATACTAATAATGCTATCGAATCTTATCACCGGTATCTAAACCAAAGGTACCTTTGTGAGAAGAGCAATGCATCCCATAGAAGGGTGGATTGGCTGTTGCACCTGTTATTAAAAAAGGTTGAGTTGTATTACATTCACATGCAACGTCTAAAAAAAGCTGGTTTTTTCCGAGCTTCAAAAACTGAGCAACAAATAAATTTAAGTAAGTGCAAAGCAAAGAATATCCTAGATGAAGATTGTATGGCTGATGGAAACAAGGAAAGTGAGTATTTGGTTTGTATCCAAACTATGGCAACTCGTGATACATGGTATCATGTATCTATAAAGCGCTGAACCTAAACTTTTGTAATTGAAAATGGGCCCTAAATGGCAATATTTGTAAGCATATTTTGAAAGTTGAGATGGTAGTGACTAGCAATGTTTTGGGGGGCAATGAATTGCCTAATGTCTCTAGGTCTATTACAGAAAGACCTCGATATTTACTTGATTTAAATGAATTGTTTGTAATGACCCCAGAAATTGAATTGAACCTTCCAGCTTCTCCTTCCACTGATTCAACCATTGTAAGGCCAGATAGCGCCCTAACAATCGATGAGGAAGTTAAACTTGTGATGTCATCAACTCATAAGAGATTGAGGGGTTTATTACAAATAACACCCACAACTTTGGAGCAGGCATATGCACTAAATCAATTGGTAAAAAATGTAAGCCAAGAGTACAATAATAAGAAATTTGATGTTGTAACTCCATCCAAGGTCACTACCAAGAGGCGACATAGTTTCTTGAGCCCAACCAAAAAAAGGGGGCAAAGTGTTCCTGCGTTGAAATCAAGAAAAGATGGACCACAGTTTCTAAAGGTTGGACGGTGTCGTGGAAGAAAAAGAAGCATGAATGAACAATTGGAGATTTCTTCTACAAAAGAAATCAATCTGGACTACACATCTAGAAGGGTACAAGGTTATATTTTAAAAAATACTGGTATGGAAATATCAATTGATGTATCATTTTATGTGAAATTCAAAATACCATTATCTTCATCGCCTCCAATGCAATTGCATAGCAATGTGTTTTTTTTTTGTTACAGCTGAAGATTCCACATCTCAAAATACTTCAAGTTGTCAAGTTCGTTTATTTCATGAGAATAATGTGGATCCAAATATGGGGTTTCATTGATTCCTTTTCCATTTGATTCATCACGTCCACCTCTCCCGTTTGATCATCAAACCCCGTGGTTGTTTCCAACAATTGCACCAAATTCATTCATTGGGCAGCCTACCTCAACCCATAACATTTCAGTTCCACACCCTAGGGTGATGCCCCCTATTGTACAACTAGTCGGATTGTATCACCGCTTGCACTCTATACAGGAAATAACGGGTGAAGAGAACAATCAAAGTGCCAGCAATCAACGGCGAGATGACAAATATTCGAGCTGATGGGTATTCATGGGTATAATATGGGCATAACCCTATAAAGGGCTCTCCTAATCCAAGAACATGTTATGTGCATGATGGGTTGAAAATGTTTCTGGATATGTACAACATTATCTAATTTCGATTTTGTACGGTTATTGTATTCAGCTATTAAAATCTTTTTGTTGAACTCAAAGCATATAAAATCTCAGTGTAAATGTTAGTTGAACTCTAATGAACTCCAGGAAAAGGTTATTTTTCTTTTTGCTACTATAAGCTTGATACATCCTTTCTGGATAACAGTATAGTGTATTGTACATAAAGGCAGAATTGGAACTCTTAGATATCAGGCTGTCTCATTATTGTAGATGTTATTTTTGCATGTTGCTGTCTCTTGCCCACTAGACAATCCTCTGGGTTAATATGCTTATGGTTGCTTGCATTTGTGGGGTTTCAACAATGCTTACCTGTTTTTCCATAACCCAATCAAATTCCCTGAGTGCATTAAACCAACAAGAGAGTTTGTTCCATTTCTCAGGTTGCCTATTTGCAGCTAATTTCTAGAGCTAGTCTGTGTAAACAAAAAGGCAAATGGGGAATTCCATTTTCAAATTGTATTTATAATAAGGCTCATTAAATAAGATTCTTGCTATTGTCAAAGAGGTCAGCTTCAAATGGAGTTAAATTGCCAAATAATTACTCCAGCCTTTTGATCAATGCATTAGTGAGGACAAGCATGGTTCCCTAGAATGCTGAAGACAAAAAATCAAGCATGAGATTCAATTCAGCCATGGAGAGTAGTGCCTAGAACTGAAAGAGATAACAACTGCATGCAGTCAATTCTTAACTGGATTTGCACCATAAATAATTTTAGTCACAAATCAATGCATTAAGATGCTACAGCCATGAACCACTCTGATGGTAAAGAAAGTCAAATGAAGCGGTGGATAAAGTTTGATCATGAAATAAATATGAAACCCTCTCTTCGATTGGGATTTTAATTTCTCACATGCATGGAATATCTTTCAGATGAATTTGTAGTATGGTACCTTCTTGTCACTTAGTAGTCTGCTTATACTAGTGGTTCATATGGTATTATGGTTCCTTCAATATCTATAGATTATTGGTAAAAAATAATCAACAATGGGATAAGAATGTGCTTGCAAGAGATTTTGTTAATGATGTTACTGTTTTCCACCATTTGCATCCCTCTTTTTGCATATGTTGATGATGCCAAATTTCACAATCTACAAAATCCAGTACATATTATTTTTTGTGAGAGTGAACAAAATTTACAAAATGCAGTGCAGATTCTCTATTGTGAGAATGAACAATCCCTCCCAGTTATTAATATTTTGCACTTCAATTGATAATTAAGGTTATGCAATATTTTTTTAATGATGTTACTGTTTTCCACCATTTGCACCCGTAATTTTGCATATGTTGATGATGCCAAGTTTCACAGTCTACGAAATCCAGTACAGATTGCTTCCTGTGAGAGTGAACAATCCCTCTCAATTGTTAATATTTCCACGTCAATTGATAATTATGGTCATGGAAGATTCTGCTAATGATGTAACATGTTACTGTTTTCCACTATTTGCACCCCTGTTTTTTGTATATGTTGTTGATGCCAAGTTTCAGAATGTTCAAAATCCAGTACAAATTGCTTACTGTGAGAGTGAAAAATCCGTCCCAATTGTTGATATTTCCACTTCAATTGATAAGATTTTGCTAATGATGTAACATGTTACTGTTTTCCACCATTTGCACCCCTGTTTTTTGTATATGTTGTTGATGCCAAGTTTCAGAATCTTCAAAATCCAGTACAGATTGCTTACTGTGAGAGTGAAAAATCCGTCCCAATTGTTGATATTTCCACTGAAATTGATAATAAGGCTATGCAAGAATTTGTTAATGATGGTACCGTTTTCCACCATTTGCACCCTGCTTTTGCATATGTTGATGATGCCAAATTTCACAATCTACAAAATTCAGTACAGGTTGTTAATTGTGAGAGCGAACAATCCCTCCCAATTATTAATATGTCTACTTTAATTGATAATTAAGGTTATGCGAGCTATCTTGTAGTTAGATGATTAGTGTTGCATTCTTATATTGATGAAGTATAGGCCTTTCGGAGAAGAAAAAACAACATTTGCCCTTCATCGAATCCTTTTATGAAGACATTTTCCCATTTGTATCCTCAGAATTAATTTCATATATCGTTGCCTCATGTTAATTGGAAATACCACCTACCCAATATTTTTTACTTATGCCTTTGATTGGTGATAGGCCTTGGGATGTCATTAGTCTTAGTTTTTAATTTATGAATAATCCTTGTTGGCAATATTCCTTCAACATTTTTTTTCCAGTCGAAAAAATCATTATCTTTCCATTCATTCCAATAAAAGAATTGCATTCCAAAATTCAGAGGCCTTTGGGCACTTCTACACAAGGATGGGTTTTCCCCTTCTGTTGAGTATGTAGCCACTAGCATAAACTACAACAACAGTGCATAAAAGGGAAATAACAAAGCTCTGCAACCTCATGATAAAAGTAGCAGAAAATTGGAAGGCACCTAGATAGCAGTTCTTCTATGAGGCAAAATCTCTTCTGCCCGATCTGCTAGACTTGATCATTACAAAACTTGTATCTATGTGAAACCTTCTTGGATAGATAATCTGCTTCACTGTTGAATTCCCTGCATATGCATTTAAAATTTATCTCAACAAAAGACTTTTAATTCCTCAACGTGAAGGAGGCTACCATGTATTTGGATGTTTCTTTTTACTATTGTGCCAGTCAGCCAATCAATCACCAGTTGATAATCACCATAAGTATTTAACTTTTCCACTCTACAATCTCTTGTTGGCTTCATCAAAATTGTGACTTCTTTCACTTCAGCTATGTTATTTGTTCTCCCTCCTAATCCATATTCATATGTTAATTTAAGGGAAGGAGAGATGACTAATTGTCCCCCAGCTCCACAAGAATTGGGATCGACATTACCTGCCTCATTGAAGAAACCATAAAGAATGGATGTGTCTATGGCTAGGGGCCAGTTCTCTATGTTTGCTTTCTTTTGTTTTGTTTGTATGTTCAGAACTCACATAGAGTCTAGACACTTCCTAACCCGAGAAAAGTTGCTTCTGAGCTTATGTGCTTGTCTTGAAAAAGGGATTCATTTCTTGTAAGCTAGATGGCCCAAATGATGAAAAGGGGAAGGGCGTGAAATATGATATTCATAACCTTGCCCTCAAGCTAGGCTTCATGGGTCACTTCTATTGTGCTACCATTTCAGCAGCCTTTTCCTCCTGTCATAGCTAAACCCATATGTCCCTAGAGAAAGAACAGGAGATGAAAAGGTGTGAAACAGTCTCATTTGAGACTTAGCTTGTGTAGTAGATCTGTCCTAGAAGTAGAGAGCTGGAGTCAGCAAGAGGGATGTGTTTCTGTGGAAGGAGAAGGGCCGAGTTGGTGAGATTTGTCCAGGATACTAAGGCCGAGTTCAGTGAAGATTGATCTGTGGGAACGGTTATCTGCCCTAGCCGAAATCTAGCAGTAAGGCAGCTTAAGGTCTGAAGTAAAAGAACAAGGGTCTGTCTAGCTAGATCAGGTAGGCCGAGTCTTATCTTGAGGGATGGTACCATAGATCTAAGGTGAACAGTAGTCTGATCAAGGGACCAAGTTTTGGACACCAAAAGAAGGCTACTGATCTGGATCAAAGGTTGAAGAGTGTGCTGGAGAAGGCTGCATGCCCAACTATGCAACTATAGGCCTAAAGGGTTGGGCCGAGTGTGTGTTAGGGCTGATGTAACATCACTTCTTGGATAAGGAAACCTCCAAAGTGACCCACAGTTTGAACAGTGTAAGATGAGGATTGTTACCGTTAGCATATTAACACAGAGGATTGTTACTTTCATTTATTCCCATAACATCCATCCAGGTGGAAATCAACACTGTATTAAAGAGGTAGCATCTGAAACTTGAAATTAAAATTAAATTCTAACGGAGCTACAATAATCTTCGCTAAACCACTAGTAGGTTAAGAATAATTAGTTCACCTCAAATATAATGTACATAATTGGACACATGAGTTTAGTTATAACATGATTGGACATCTAAGGTGAATGATATTACAAAACGAAATAAAAAAGTACATTAACGAGTTATTTACTGAAAGAACCACGGTATGAGAATCCCAAGAAAAATGACAACCATGGTGTATACACATAGTCAAGACCTATACTGATGCTAATCAGTGTTTGCCAGTGGAATGAACGATGATCCTGAATCATCTCTGGCACCTGCATCTACACTTGAGATTGCTCCAACCATTAGATCAGTAGACATTGTATGCATCTCCGCAAGGTGCTTTATCGTAAAAGAATTAAATTGAGCACTCCAGATTTTTGTCTCTCTGTAGAGGGGCTTCAAATTGTCTGCGCGAACATTGTAGATGCCTTCCATGTGATTACAGATTAACTCTGAGTTTGTCAACACTGTTATGTTATTCACCCTATTGTGTTTTGCCTCTTTTAACCCCGCAACAAGTGTAATGTAGTATGCTTCGTTATTGGTTGTCTTTCCCTGCATTTCCCATATTCTATAAATCACATGATTTTTTGCCCCATTGTAAAGGACAAATTTTAAAGATGCTCGACCCGGATTTGGGCGGCATGATACTTCAATGCACATTGTCCACTTTTCCACCATTCCGTGAGCTTAGAAGCACTGCATAGTGACAACAACAAAATAGATTCATGTTAGAATACTTTAATATGACAAAATATCCTGATTGAAATTGATTATTTTTATGCTACCTCAAGTTTGAATGCACATCCTTGAAAAATAACAGAAAATCAAATATCAGTGATAAGACTTTGGGCATAAAGAGTTAATAATGCATGCATGCTCATGAAAATGAGGATGTAGCATGACAAAAAGAAATGAATAATTTAAGACAAACCTTGTCATGCTATCAAGGATTCTAAGAACTTCAAAATATCATCTTTTAGTAAGATTGACTAAAGAAACCCTAGAAAATGTTTTTTCCTGTTACATTTTCAAAAACATTGCTGATTCCAATTGCAGTTCACTGTTAGTGTTTTCCAGAGCTATTGCTCACATCTTGAAAGAGGGATTGCATTGGGTGGAGGGTTCCAAATAGACAGAACATTCCTATGCTTATCCAGATCACCATAAACAAGAGGCAATATCCAGGAAGTCAAATCATGTGTGCTAGTTTCAATATGACTTTGTTTTGTGAACGAAGGAACTGGTGAATTTCTCCAAAAAGCTTCTAAAAAAGAGAAAATTATTGCTAAAATGTTTGATCATTTTGGAAGCATCAATTAGTTTTTTCTTTGTCTTTTTATCTGATGAAGAAATGAATTTAGGTTCTGTTTGCATTCTTCTGAAAGGTCATAAAGTGGTACTTTGATTTTTCACTGATTTAATGTGCATAGAACTAGTTAAAGGCATATGTACATACATATCTTTACTGTGCATATAATAAGTTAAATGCATACATACATTCATGTCATTGGTATGTACAGAGCATGTTAAATGCATATATACATATATGTCTGCACCTAGGATATAGACCAGAAGGACTTCTTTTCTTCATTTGTTGTTTTGCTTAACTGAAGAAATATATATTGTCCAACTTTAGTTACCAGGGATTTACAAGAATACAAAAAGGGTCTTTGGGTTGCATTTTCTCATGTGATTTTCTGTGGAACAAACTGCATGGCACATTGGTTTGTGCATATAATAAGTTAAATGCATACATACATTCATGTCATTGGTATGTACAGAGCATGTTAAATGCATATATACATATATGTCTGCACCTAGGATATAGACCAGAAGGACTTCTTTTCTTCATTTGTTGTTTTGCTTAGCTGAAGAAATATATATTGTCCAACTTTAGTTACGAGAAATTTACAAGAATACAAAAAGGGTCTTTGGGTTGCATTTTCTCATGTGATTTTCTGTAGAACAAACTGCATGGCTTGTTTTGTCTCTCTTTTAAGAAAGAAAGAAATGTAGGTCTTTTTATTCATAAAGGTGTTGTACCCTACAGTATGGTCAATTTGGGTATCGAATTCTTCTTCACCTTGATAGTAATCTTCAAAAATTTGCATGCAAAATGCATGAGAGAGAGAGAGAGTGTGTTAGAACAATTTGGTTCATTCAATTTAATAGCTCAGAAAATGGAAATACTTTGGAATTACAATAAGGGAAAAGGTACAGATGTGGTTCTCATCTCTCTGAACATCTGCAAGGCTGATTGTGAAAGGAAGATTTTAACAACCAGCTTTAGATATTCCAAATTAAATGCTACTTTTTATCACCTGGAAATTACCACCGTGTAAAGCTGAAGGGAGTTGGGAAACTCTAGAAGTAAGAACTGTCATCTCGCTTATTTCCTCTCTCCAAAGTTAGTACTTGTCAACTTCAGGAGGGGGATCTCTCAATCTAGGTAATAACTACAAATTCAAGAAATAACAGTAACACCTAAAATCTAAGTAAAATATGAGGCAAATGAGGTAGTATGTTTTGAAAAATTGACAGCAAATGTATACCAAGGCAACACAATAGCAGTTTTATGCATAGGTTCCCTGTATGTTCCTCACTGTATTTATTACATTTTTTCATGCTCTTGGTTGCACATTATCTGCAAGTTTTTCCAGTTTGTGGGCAGTGTTTAGTGAGAGTACTTGGTAGAGTTTATCTCCATCTTTACTTTTTGGTCTCTGAAAAAAGCTTAACACCATTATATTATATCTGTAAATCAGAAATGGTAAGTTATTCACTTGTTCTGGTTTAACTAAGGAAAAGTTCCCCATAAACCTTGGTTTAGCTTTAATTGGTGTTTTGGACGCTAAAAGCTGGACTTCAGTGAAAGTTGACTGTTAGGTTAGGTTGTTCCTAATTTTAATGTTGTTCAGACCTTTGATGTCCATGTCACTTTCCATCTTGAATGACTCCCTTCATGCTGCTAAAAAATTTCTACGCACTTGCATTATTAATATTTGTATTTAGAAATATGGTTGTGAACTCAAAGTTTTCAGGCTTCATCATCTCATTTGAGCTAGTTCAAAAGCCATAACTATCATTTTCTAAAATTGTAATATTCCATAGCTACATTCATAAATGACTAAACCCAACCAGCCTGAAAAACTATGCTCTAGAGCATGACTTGAAGCAGACAACTTGTAAAAATAATAGGTGGGAGTATCTTCTATCATGATATCAATAGTAAATTATTCGTTAAAAAACAAAAATGAGTAAACCAAAAACACCATTCTTGGCAACAAAGTACGGCGGAATCTACATTTGTTTCATGTGATAAGTCTTGGTGCCAAGAAGAGAAGTGGCAATTTAAATCTTGGGATGGTGTCGTGTATATATAGAATCCTTAACCAGCTTCAAAAGTGGCAGGTCATAGAGTTGACCTTTAGTATATTAGTGTTGCCAAGATGAACGAGTAGGTCAAGGTGGAAAGAAATTGGTCCAAAAGCCTACAAAATCTTGTAAGTCCTAATTGGGTTTGAGATTATGGCGTTAATCAGCTTGAGAAGGGAATTCAACCCCGCATCTTGTAAAGCCTTATGCTTGAGCTTGTGTGTTGAATCTTGAAGAGTATGTCATGTGTGAGAAGTTCCATCGAAAGATCACGACCTTTCTTTATTCTTTTCATAAATGTGCTATTATTGGTGCTAGAAGAGCAACTTGAAGTTTATATTATAGAAGCAACAGAAAACCATAACAAATTTTGGAAAGCTGACTGCCTTCTAGACATGTTTTGCTCTGTTGTAATTGTCTTGAATGCATGCGTGAGCAATTATTGGGTGATGGCAATGCAATTGGGAAAAAAGAATCCTCTGTTCTGTCAAAGGTCTAAATCCTGTTTTATTTACCTCACGCGCGGGATTGCCTGCGAGGTGGGTGAAAGTGCCCGGGATTGCTGCGAGGTGGGTGCACAGTCGTGAGCGCGGGCGGTCCGTCGGGTTGTAGAGGGTCAGAACAGAGCAGTCTCGCGGGCGGTCCGTTGGGTTGCAGAGGGTCAGAACAGAGCAGTCTCGGGAGCGGGAGCTATTTTTGAAAATTAAAATTGGTTAATTGGCGCGAGGGAATGGGTCCCGGTGAACGTTCGGGCGTGATGGATCCCGCGACGCCAAAAACTGACTGGAGTTACGATGCATAACACATGTATGTGCCCATGACCCATTTTGACATACATAGTAGAGCCAACCTCCATACGGTCATTTAATGCCCTATGGCAAGCTGGTTAGCTCTTGCCTAAGATCAATCTTAATATATAAGAATATAAAAAATAACAGGGAATTAGAGTATAAAAATAACAGCGAATTAGAATATAGTAGAGGGAACTCTCACTTATCAGAACTTTGCATTAAACATATAATTTCGGCCGCAAATTCCTGAATAAACTTGGACCAACCATTATTGTCTCGTCTGTTTAACGTATAGCCAATGAGTCGCTAGTGGTGATACCACTTATTCGTAGCTACTTTGTGTATTTTTTCCTATTGAGCTCACAAATTTTAGGAAACGGACATGACATAGAGTTTTGTGGTCACAAATTTTAGGAAACGGACATGGCATAGAGTTTGGAGTCAGTGATTGTGAAGTTTGAACTTTTGCGTTTGTTTGAGCGCTGAAAGTCTTGGATTCTAATTTGGTTTTACTTTTGGTTTAACTAGTCCCTTTTTTTATGGTCAAATTTGTAGTCGTATACATCTGGAGTCTACAATAACATCGATTTTTCTGCACCTATTATATCTAATAACATTAATCTACTTTTTAAGAACATCAAATCTTAAAATATAAATTTTAAGAATTTACTTTCTAACTTTTAACACCATCAAAAACTTAAATGATAAATTCAGTACCTATGTAAATAAAAATTTAAGAAAGGAATAGAATATGTACATGTACTGCCAACCTATTATGGTTGTGGAAATTGGTGATTGAAAGTGCCAGCCTGTTCCAGAGAATGCTGCCAAAACATGATTGAAAGTGCCAGCCTGTTCCAGAAAATGCTGCCAAAACATTCAATTAGCTGGTTGCCCTTGCCTGGCCAAACCGCCAACCTGTTATGGTTGTGAAAAATGGTGA
>APFE031272796.1:146970-156970 GCA_000404065.3 Pinus taeda | reverse complement strand
CATTTTAATTGAGAAGGTGTATTTTGTTAAAGAAACAAAATGCACTTATGATAGTGGGGAAGGATATGGAGATTGAACATATCTCGAAGATAATAGAATCGATGCTAGTAGGACACTTTTGTGTAAAGTTTGTCATAGAAGGGGCATTAAAATCATGACCTTTAGATCACTAAGTTCAAAACTTGGGTACATCCCTTCAATACATATCTTAGCTAGAGGATGAATTTGTTTTTCACATAAATTTGGGGAGGATGTCAAAGCATCATCTATGTTTTCGTTTGTGTTTACGATTGCATATTTTTTGTTTTCGTAAGAATCTATTTAAAATATTTGTTTATAAGGATCAACACCTATATTTAGTATTACTGTAGTTTTGGATTTATGGGGACACATTTGTGGCTAAGGGATTTGGCTTAGGACTATGGTATCCCTTTTTATAGTAAGAGATCTATAGAAGTTCTTGCTGTGGTGAAAAGGAAAGGAAAACAACTCAAAGAAAAAGATTGAGAAATTCATTGGAAAATGTTTTCAGTTGTAGAAGCTCAAAATGGAATATCTTTTGGTGGACAAAGATTAGTGGATCATTATGGATCTTGGTACTACACTAATAGGGATGCTAATATAAGACTAGACCAAGTTTTATTGAATGGAAATAGCACAATATGATTGTGTCTCTCAATTCAATATTATTGAATGATTTAACAAAATATAAAACAAAGGAATTGTGGGATAGGTTAATAGTTTTGGATGGTCTAAGTCCCTCTTGAAGAGATTTTTCCTACAGAAGAAATTATATAACTTGAGGATGAATGATGCAGACTCAATCATAAAGCATTTGAATGCATGCAAAATTGTGGTAGGTTAGTTATTATCTATTGATATTAATATTTCAGATAACGACAAGTGAATCAATTTGTGATGTTCTCTACCAGAATTGTGGGATAGTCTAGCTGTTACAATAGATAGTAACACAAATACTTTAAGGTTTGATGAAATAATCTCAACCTAGTTATCAAAGGATATGACACAAAAAAATGTGGAAAGATAGAACATAGATTCCTTGTTTGTAAGAGGACACTCGGAGAATAGAAATAAAAATAACTCCTCGACTGGAAGATATAAATCTAGAGGAAGATATAAATATCCAAGAATGTTTGTAAAGGTATGTTGGAGATGTGGAAAAGAAGGGAACTATAATAAATATTGTAGATCCAAAATTTTTAGAATGAAAGGGGTCTGAAGATGCTACTTTTGCATAAGAAAAAAACACCCCCAACTAAAGGAGGGGATGTGTATTTTGAATATTTAAGTACACAGGTAGATCATCAGGCATGTTTGGTCAATGCAAAGACATCCTTTCAGATGAATCTTCAAATGGAGTGGATTTGAGAGGATGAAATATTTGATGGTGGTGATGTTTTATTAGGATATGACTCAATATCCAAAATCATTTTATTAGGAAAATTCAAGTTGAATATCATGGGTGGAAGGATTAGATCAATCCTTGGTGTTTTGTACATCCTGGTATTAACCAGAAATTTGACTTTTGTAAGTGGGATGAGGTATATAGGGCTAAAACTAGTGTTTTAAAATGACACTTTTAGGATGGTTTGAGGAGAAATGGTATTGTTAACAGTATTTTGGAATTGAAATCTATATAATATTATAGGAAGCATTGATGGTGATTGTTTTAATAGTTCCATTGTTCTTGAGGGTGGAGCAGAGAAGAAGGAAAAACTCTTATAATCTCTCGACAAATAACTACGATGTGGCATCAAAGACTGCAATATATTGGAGAGACAGGAATTCAAGGTTTACATGATAATGGTATGGTATAAGGTATGTCTAATATCCTTTTGTATTTTGATTTTTGTGAACATTGTTAATATGGGAAACAAAATCAAGTAAGATTATCCTCTCATTCAATGAGGTTAGAGGGAATATTGAGTTATTGCACAATGATGTGGTTGGTCTTGTGTTAGTTATGTCACTAGATAAATCTATGCACTATGTATCATTATAGATGACTCCTCAAGGAATACGTGGATTTATTTCCTCATGAAGAAATTTGATGTCCTTGACAAGCTCAAATAGTTTAAGGCTCTTGTGGAAAATCAAACAAAGAATAAATATAAGATGTCAAGATAGATGATAATGGAGAATTATGTGGGAATGAATTTGAAGAATTTTGTAAGAGTTATGGTACAGAAAGGAATAAAACTACTCCATACAGACCTCAATAGAATAGGGTTGCAAAATGGATGAACAAGATATGAATTCTAGTTGCATGAAGTTGATACTACAATTTACCTAGTAAATAGATCCATTATGGGACTTTTGAGGTCTAAAATGGGCCTCCTAAGAAAAATGTACAACCAAAATAAACTTTATAAGAACCAATAGGATTCAAGATGATGATGTCAACCATGGGGGATGATTCACCATTTTTTGAGTAAAAAAGTAAAAAGATTAAAAAAGAAAAAAATAATAAAAATACTTTTTCAACTCGTATTTTCAACTTATCTCCGTAATGTTTTACTCAATATTCGAGCGTGAGTACTCGTTGGATGAAAAATTTAGTTCCTCACCCAAAGATTACCCATGTTGCATACTTTTGATGGACCCTGCTTCAAGAAAAATGAGAAATACATGAAAAAGTGTGAGTGCAATCACATTTTTCATGTATTTCTCATTTTTTGAGTAGCAGAGTCCATTGAAAGTATGCAACATTGGTATTCCTTGGATGAAGAATCAAATTATGCATCCAAAGAGTGTTTCCGCTCGAAACTGGAGTAAACCCATAGGGAGATAAGTTGAAAATACAAGTTGAACAAATAGTTTTTTTATTTTTCCCCTCTAAAATTTAATGATGTAATCTAATCTTATTTTATTATTTCCACTATTATTTTATAATTTCCTTAGGAGACCCATTTTATACCTCAAAACTCCCCTAATGACTTTGATCATCATTAGATGATAAGATCCCCATGAGGTATGGACTGGTAAGAAACCTTCTCTTAAGAATTTTATATTATTTGCCTATGATGCTTATATACATGCTCCAAAGGAAAACATGAATAAGTTAGATAAGAAAGACGAAAAGTGTATATTTATTGGATATAAATATGGTCTAATAGGTTATAATATTTGGCACATATAATATAAGAATATAGTGTATAGATGAGATGTGGTATTCAGAGAAGTCAAATACGATTTCAAAAAAAAATTCTCACAAAGAGAAAAATAACCAAACAAGATAAAGTTTTAGTTGAAGGATGATGAATCAGACTCCATAGAATAATGGGAATTAGAAGAACAAGAACCACAAACTCTAGCATTGAGGAGATTCGTTTAAGAAAGAATGTAGCTATAAATGTATAATCCACTTGATTTCCATTCATGTTTTTCTTTGTTTATTACTGATAATTATCCTATAACTTTTTCCGAGGCAGTAGATTCAAAGTATTGAAAACTCTAGAAAAAGGTCATGGTTGAATAAATATCAAGCTTGGATAGAAACGAGACTTCAGATCTAGTAGAGTTGTTAACTGGAAGAAATCTCATTGGTAGAAAATGGGTTTTTAATAAGAGGTTGAATGTAGAAGGAATAATGGGGAAATACAAGCTCATTTATTAGAAAAGGGTTATCACTAGATAGAGGAAATTCACTTTGGTGATATTTTTTCTCCTTTCTCTAAGTTAACCTCTATTAGATTTATTTTATATGCCACTTCTACTTTTGATATTGAAGTATAATAAATGGACATGAAGACAACATTCCTACATGGAGATCTATTAGAATGAATCTACATGAAGAAACCATAAGGATTTCTTGTGAAAGGAGAGAAAGAGCTAGTATGTAGGTGAGGAAGGTCTCCATATAAATTAAAGTAATCACCAAGGATGTAGTATAAAAAATTGATACTTGTATACTGAGACATGGCCTCACAAGGAGAAAAGTAAAGCACTATGTATATTTAAAATTAGTTGGTTATCGTGCTATTTATTTGGTATTGTATGTGTATGATATGGTTGTAATTGTAAATGGTAGAGAAATCATCTAGGAAGTGAAAGCTCATTTTTCTCTAAACATGGTATGAAGAATCTTAGTGCTACAAATTTTATCTTCGGCATAGAAATTAAAAGATATTAGAAAAATATGAAACTTTGGTTAAGTGAGAGGAACTATGTTGAGACAATACTGAAAATCTTTCAAATGTAGGAATGTAAAAAAGTAAGCATGCTTATTCTTGTAGGTGTGAAGTTTCTACAAATCAGCGTCACAAGAAATAGGATGCCATATGCTAGTGTAGTTGGAAGCTTGATGTATGCAATGGCCTATACTAGATAGGAAATTTCACATGTAGTGGGATTATTGAGCTGATGTATGTCAAAACTAGGGAAGGAGAATTGGAAAATAGTAAATATGGATTTTAGATGTTTGCATGGAATTACTGAATATGGATTGTGTTATCAATGAAGACTAATATTAGATACAATTTTGAACACACATGGCTTTCTTGATGCAGATGGGGATGTCGATCTAGATTAAAAAATACCTATAAGTGCATATGCTTTTAACCTATTTGCAAGAAAAATTAGTTGGATGGGAAAAATACAATCTTAAATGGAACTCTCAAGTACAAAAGTTGAATATATGGCAGCCACTTTCACAAGAAAGAAATAAGTTTGGTTAAACAGATTATGTTCATGTATTTGATTGTTACAAGTTGTAAGGATTGATTTTGAGAGTCAGAGTGCAATCTTCTTGGAAAAGAACCCAACATATCATTAAAAAACAAAGCATATTGATGTTTAATATTACTTTAGGGGAGATACTATTGAAGACAACAAGGTGTCATTTGAAAAATTAGATACTTTGAAGAATGTTGCAGATTTGTTAACAAAATATGTGAGCACTGAAAATTTCTCTTGGTGTAAAGAAATAATGGGCATTATTTCCCTAGATTGTTGATGATGTATTTGTTAAAAATTATATATTACAGAGCGATGGAATACATAAAAAGTTACAAAAACACAAACACAAAAAATGCATCAAACAAGAGAGACACAGATATACTTGGTTCACCCAATTTGGGCTACGTCCATGGAGAAATAACCAGTCTTTCCTTTTATATTATGTATCAAAATGAAGAGATACAACCTACAACAAATTCATTGTAATTTCCTCTTCGCTCTCATACAATATCATCTCTCTTTCTCACTTAGAATGCACATCTACATAGCCATTATACAATTCCCTCATATATAGTGAGGGGCTTCCTTCTATGGCAAAAAACCACAAATTAAACATAACGTCTACTGTCGGATCATCCGCCTAATGAATGACTTAGATTGACTACGAAATTACAATATTTTACAAGGAAATTTTACATCTACTTTTAGCTTCAAGGCGGGGGGGGGTTAATAAAATCGTCGTCATTCCCCTTTCGACAACCTTAACAAAAACTAAATGACAGGTGACATTTCCGCCCTGTTACGAATTGGGGTCCAAACTGGTATTACCTTTGAATAAAGAAGATAATCAGCCTCCACACCCAATAATATTCTTGCAACCCCCTATGTGCAAAGAAAACAAGAAGTGCGAAATTGTTTGGCATGTTTTATATTCTTTACATGACCATCCCCACACAATTTATAATGTGTGATGCACAGTGGGGGTCTAGGTGAAATTCCCCCGGAAAGAAAAATGGTTAGTAGTTGACTTCTAATTTTGGTATTTTTCAACACATGGTTTTGCTAAGAATAGTTTTGTGGAGCATGGTGGTTCTTTCCATGGTTTTCTAGTTTCGGTTAAGGAACTATGGATGTATTCTAACACAATGTAAATGGATTGGTTTCTCATGGATGTTGTGTGATATATATGCTATATTGTGATGCTATACAAAATAATATATATATTGAAAAATATTGCTTGTATTCTTAGTATTTGGTTTCTAGGGAAAAATATATATGTTTATTTATGTGTTTTCCATTGTATATTTTCGGTTTTATTAAGAATCCATTTGTAGGAATTAATGATATGAGGTTAAAACATATAACTAGGGATACCCCCTTGTTAGGATTCCATAGGCTAATTTTTTTTCATTTGAGGATATTTAGAGCGAGGTTTTGTTTAGTAAATACTAATGAAAATTTTGCACAAGTGGTTGGATTTTGTAAAAACCTAGTGCAAATGAATGTGGTAGCATGATCACATTGGCTTTTCCAAACATTTACTTGGATCTTGGGGGCCAATATCCAATAGGGTTGAATGCCAAAAGAGGTGGGATAAAACATATGTATTTTCCATGAAAATAATCACATGAACTTTGATAAAATTGCAATAATTTTGTACATCACAAAAATGTGGAGAGAGAGAGAGAGAGGAATTCCATTAAGGACCATTATATGTAATGATGCCAATTCTTGAACCTCTCCTTCAATTTCCTTCTTTTAAGGCATCCCATTGATGGGTTCAAATTTAATTAAGGTTTACTATGTCAATTATATATATCAATTTCCATTTTACATAAAAATATGATTTTATGACTTATACATCTAAAATTAGACTATAAGCCCCCATAAAAATATGACTCGTAATTATACATCACTCCCACATGCTAAAAAAGGAGGGACCCAATTATTTCTAATGTACTATCATGATTATGATATGCAATAAGCAAATTAACATAAGGGTTTTGTGTGGTTAACCCATAATCATGGATTTTTGGATGACCCATCACCATCATGATTACAATATGCCAAGTGGTAATGTAGAGAAAGGTTTTGTGTGGTTAATCCATTATTATGTGTTTTTGGATGAGCCATAGCTAAGTTGTCAATGAAAATTCTGGAGAAGATTTTTATGTGGTTTACCCATAACAATGGGATTATGGATGACCCATAACCATGGATTTTTTTTTTCAATTCTTTTGGTAATCGACCTCTTGCTACAACTTTGCTAATAACCTTTTCTACAAGTGATGAAATCAAATATTGTGAAGACTCACTTGAGGTATTCTGGATACCTTTCCATTGATATAATATTATTTCTCTATCATTATCTATGGAGTGAGAAAATTATTCCTAAAGCTCGAGGCAAGCACAACCATATTGCTGCTTTACAAACATGTGTGACTTCAATATAAAATATTTCTCAAACAAATAAATTCAATTCAATTCTATAAAAAGGTCATTTGAGATAATGGAGAACACTTTAAAATGAGCTATTGTTCACCCATTAAAAATATCTATAAAGGTCATGGTACTTTCATAAATTTGGCCGAAGATTGCTTCCCTATGTTCCATCCATGATTGTGCTACTATAGTGACCATAACACTATGGAGAAGCCAAGAAATGGATGAAATGAGATCACCCAATATTCTATATCTTGCATATAATTTTTGTAACCTATTAAATTTTTATAACCTATTAAATTTTTGTATAAATATGAATTAATAATGAATGAAAGAATACCAAGTGCAAAGGGCCATAAAGAATGTCAAGGGTTTATAGAGAAACATGGGTTGTTGTAGAAGTCATGGAACCTCTATGTTACAAAATAATGGATGTAGTGAATCCATATAAGAATTATCCTTCAATATTAAATGAAGATCGAAGGGTATAAAACCTCGTAATGCATGCAAACCAACTATGGTACTTACCATGCACGACACAACAAATGGATTCTAATGGTGCCAAAAGGAAGTTGGAGATTGCTACAAATATTTGAGACTAAAATATTCTTTAAACCTTGGTTCCCATGGAGTGCTAACCTATGATGATATCAATGATATGAACCTTGGGGGACAAGATCTAAGAGGCTTGAATTCCAAGTGAGGAGGAGAGGAAAGATACATATCTTTCATAAAAGTGATCACAAGAAAATTGATAAAAATGCAAGAACTAAATACATCACAAAGAGGGAAAGAGAGAGGGAGAGAGAGAGGGAGAGAGAGAAAGAGGGAGAGAGAGAGGGAGAGAGAGAAAGGGAGAGAGAGAGAGGAATTCCATGGAGAATTAGATGCAATGAGGCCAATTTTAGGGCCTCTCCTTCTCAACCTTCAGTCGCTTCCTAATTCGTACAAGGTGGCTTGTTGACAAAATCAGCTTTACAGAGGGTTTACTCCATCAATTACATATATATCAAGTTCCCTTT
The DNA here is from genome assembly GCA_000404065.3 of Pinus taeda. Taxonomy (NCBI): domain Eukaryota; kingdom Viridiplantae; phylum Streptophyta; class Pinopsida; order Pinales; family Pinaceae; genus Pinus; species Pinus taeda. The sequence continues at coordinate 148,808 of APFE031272796.1, read as the reverse complement.
TACATAAAAATATCATTTATGACTATGCATATGAACGTAGACTATAATCCCCCATAATATTCAAATATTCAAATAAAACACACTTTTCAAATCTTACATAACTAATTTTTGTTGCCAAATGTGGTTTTTATACCCCTAGCCTAAATTCACCATATGTCCCTTAATGGATCCATGAAGATAGATGTAATTGTCCATACAATTCAAAACAAAGTTCAAATGGGTAAATAATAGATTCTATTGAAATATCGACACTGCGTTATAGGAAATGGTAATGTTATGAAACCAACTCACAAAAAGATAGAAAAGAGAGATCATTGCCTTATAATTTAGCCTCTTCGAGGGGGCAACCTCCTTTACATTACACAAATGAACAATTCTTCAATGATTCAAATGACAAAACCTCCTTTCTATATATAGGAGTCTATGGAGTCACAATATAACCAGCCGACCTAACAATAATAATATAAAGCCACAAAAATAACAATAGAGGGATTCTATGGGGCACAGTAATAAAAACATGGGGACAATAGGGGCTCAACAATATTAATAAGGGATACAACTACAATAGTAATGGGGTAATCACTAGTATTATACGAACCTAACATGCCCCTCTCCTTCAAAAAATTGTTGTCCTCAACGCTTGAGTAGTTCTGGATGCTTCTGTATAAAATTATCGTCCTCCCACGTGGAATCTTCAGCGGATAAGTTCTTCCACTTAATGAAATACTTTGAAATTGATCGATTTCGTAGCTATCGAGCTCTTGTTTCTGTGACTGCTTCCGGTTCCAATATAATTTCTCCTTCCTTGTCAAGTTTTGGCAATATTGTTTGAACTAGGAGCTTGTCGCCTATAACCTTCTTTAAACATGAAACATGGAAAATTGGGTGCACTCAAGATGCTGCAGGAAGCTCCAATTTGTATGTCATAGTACCAATTTTTTGCAACACCTTGTATGGATCATAATACTTTGGTGATAATTTATTATCCTTCTTAGCTTGCTTGAGGGACATTTGTTTATATGGTTGTAGCCGTAGGAATAACCAATCACCTACATCAAAACTTCTTTCGCTGCGATGTTGATCTGCCTATTGTTTCATTCTATTCTGTGCCAACACGAGGTTATCCTTTAAGAGTTGCAGTACTTGTTGTTGATGCTCGATTGATGTTCCACTGCTTGAACCTTAGAATTTTCTCCCAAATATGATGTGATGGATGGTGGCTGATATCCATAAAATGCCATAAATGGGGTCATTTTTGTTGCTGTATGGAAGGAAGTGTTATATCACCATTCAGCCAGGGGAAACCATTTGACCCATTTTGTTTGTTTATCAGATACAAAGCAACGAAGATATCATTCCAAACATTTGTTTACTATCTTAGTTTGCCCATCAGATTGAGGATAATAAGATGAGCTATGAGCTAACTGAGTACCGAGACAAGAAAATAATTTTGTCCAAACATTTCCAATGAAAATGGGATCTCTATCGCTTACAATAATCTTTGGGTTTCCATGTAGCTTTTGAATTGTTTCCATAAATGCAGTAGAAAATGTACTGGCTTTAAATGGATGTGATAATGCACAAAAGTGTGCATACTTCGTAAGTCTGTCAACTACCACCATAATGACACTCTTTCCCTTAGACTTGGGTAAACCTATGATAAAATCCATTGAAACCTCCTCCCAACATTGGCTTGGAATGGATAAAGGTTGTAATAGACCTGGGGTCTTAATTGTTTCAACTTTATTTTGTTGGCAAACCAAAAATTTTTCCACAAACTTTTGAATATCTGATTTAAGGCCATCCCAAAAAAAATCCTTCTTAACCCTATGGAATGT
>APFE031272796.1:130661-144623 GCA_000404065.3 Pinus taeda | reverse complement strand
GTACCTTTTGTGTGTTTTGCACATTATTGAGATCGAAAAATTGCTCCATCTGTAATATCCATGTTGCGGGATCCTTGCCATCAAACTTCCTCATATTGATTTTTGGAATATGATGGGTCTTTGATCCCACATTAGAGTATATGGAATCATGATTAACATTTCTTTTGTTCTCATCATGAGTTTCTTTACTACCCTTTCACCCTTAGTGACCATTTCTTGTAGCAACTTATTCATATTTATCTTCAATTCATTCTCCCATATTATCATCCATGCCATCCATTTTAGCGTCCATGCCATTCATCTTAGCGTCCATGCCATTCATCTTAGCTTCCATGCCATCCATCTTAGCTTCTACACCTTTCTTTAAACAATCCATCTTAGGTTCTACACCTTTCTTTAAACCATCCATCTTAGCTTCTACATCTTTCATCTTAGATTTTGTTACTTTTTGTGCAAGTGACACTTGTTGCACTTGTTCTTGTAATTTTGATATATCATGTTGCATTTCTTCCTCTTCTTCATGAGTCATGCTAGAGCTTTCAGGTTGCTTACTAGGTGTTTGCATTTTCTTTCCTATGGGCATAAATTATTGATAATAATGCTTTACTATGCCCTTTGAATTCCTTCAAACTAATTTTTCAAACCAAGCTTAAGCAAAAATTTAAAAAAACTACACACCTTTTTTCACTTTGTAGTAGCTTGATATTGAATCTGATGTATCTCTGTAATTTTGGATCATCCAGTTCTGAAATTGTGACCTGTGGTAGCCCTCTGCATCCTCTTTTCAATGCCACCCGTCTGATCCAAATTGGATTCTCCCAGAAAGAGTTATGCCCTATCTCCCAAGATGACCTGATTATATACCTTTCCAGAAGAGTGAACTTGTATGAAGTGCCACGTGTCATTGTTTCAACCTATGGCACTGCAAAATATAAACAAGAAGCTAGAGTCTGTCTTCTTTCTGTACCGTCTTACAAAATTTCAATCCGATGCTCAGAGAGAATGTTATGATGATTTTCTCTAGGTCGCCTGTTTGTAATGTAATTTAGGAGTCTACAAAAAGACTAAATTCCTCAGATCATATCTCTGCAAATATAGCGCGAAAAGCTCTGAAATTCAGAACTGAGGTTCAGTGTGATTTTGTCTCAAACGTGTTTTTTTTTTCTCTTCTGAAATGTCGCAGAAAACAAGTTATAGCAAAAATGCCACGATGACCTATTTGGAGCAGCGAAACCCTAGAATCCAAAGCTCTGATACCAAAATGTATGAAACTAGCTCCACAAAAAGATAGAAAAGAGAGATCAACACCTTAGAATTCAGCCTCTTCGAGGGGGCAACCTCCTTTACATTACACAAATGAACAATTCTTCGATGATTCAAATGAAAAAACCTCCTTTCTATATATAGGAGTCTATGGAGTCAGAATATAACCCAACCGACCTAACAATAATAATATAAAGCCACAAAAATAACAATAGAGGGATTCTATGGGTCACAATAATAAAAATATGGGGACAATAGGGGCTCAACAAAAATTAATAAGGGATACAACTACAATAGTAATGGGGTAATCACTAGTATTATAGGGACCTAACAAGTAAACTCCAACTAGGTCCCAGACTACAGGATGAATGAGCTTACCCGAGTTCCCCCTAGATTCCTCGAGTGAGACTTCACCTTCTTGTAGTTTTTTCCAAAGGGGGTGGTTCCTCCAAGAGTTTTGCAAAAACGTTATCTTGAAACCTAAGCTTTCCCCCTATGTGCCAACAAATGGTTGCATTGTCAGGATTGGGATTTGCAGCTAGAGGGGATGTGGAGGCCTAACAAGGAGGAGGTACAACTTTCAATGGAGAATAAAGAACATGAGTCATGATATAGAAGACCGGAGATTAGCATATCAAACCCAAAACATGGATGCAAAAGTATGTTTTGTGGATTTTCATAAAATATTTTTTTACTAAGTTTTTGATCATTTTGGTTGAGTTGTTATAGAGGTTGTAGTATAAGAGCATGAAACTTGGCATCTTGTTTTACCACATAGTTGGACTATAGAATTGGTCGAGAGGGTGAACTTTATAAGTAACAAGGTTTTTTTCACTATTGATTTTTGGTTGAATGGTGTGTTGGAAGGCTATATTATTGAATTTTCTATACAGGGTACTTAGTCATACAATGTAACAGAAATGGGCTTATTTAAGTGAATGTGAGGAATATATCTTATTTTTTCCTACCTAGATAGATATATTTTTCTATGATAAAGGAGTTATGTCATTGCAATATGACAACGTGATCAAATAAATTTTCTTGCACGCGATAAGGAGACTAGGTGTTGATTAGAGCATGTCTTAAAGGAAACATGGGTGTGAGATACAATAAAGAATAGGTAAAAACCAAATGAGCTGAGGATATCGAGGCATCATAGCGATAAAAGAATGGATAATTAGATAATGGTAATAATGCACACGTCGATGTAGGAGGGGATCACGACAGAGGATGTGAGTGGAGTGTTGCATAGTGGAACAAGATTTCAGCACATTAGTGGGATAATGAAGAGATCTATGTTGGAACCTGCAACTAAAAGGAAGATAGAAAGAGTATGGAATATAAGGGAACATAGTAGAAAGGTTTGGAAGTATTGGGAGTTTAACATATTCGAAAATGTAGCAAAAAAGGCTCAATTTGACTTTAGCCTTAGTCAAATTGGGTAAATTTAATTTCCACATTAGAAGGACAACTTTGAGGCAATTAACTAGAATGACACATCTCTGTTCACTTAGTTAGCTTAGTAAATTCGAGTTAGGGGCTTGGATTTCAGTCATGCATGTTTTGATTGCTAAATTTGAGCAATCTAGTTCAATTATTTTCAATTTTGTTCAATTAACTAACCTATAACTATTGATGGAGTCAGTTGAAGGTCAGTTAAAGAGTCAAATAATAGTCTAACATAGATATTTGTCAGTTAAATTATCAATCAATCCAAAATAGCTCATCCATTGCATGGAATTTAAATTTCTTAGCTGAGATGGAGGAGACAAGGTCAGTGCAAGATGATTTGTACACTAGTTGAGTGTACAATTGTTGCATGCAGTGAGGAGATAAATTCCTTGGGAATTGCACAAGGAAATAGGGACTTCCCTATTGTTTAGGAGCTCAAATTTTCTCAGTTTTGTGCAAGTAAATAGGAGGCTAGAGGAGCGAATAATTGGCTTACTGTTGTTTAGAGTTTCTCATTCGACAAAGAGAACAATTATTCTTTTGCAGTTTGTGCTAAGAGCTAGAGAAAGAAATTGTAATAGTTTATCTATTCAAATGATTAATGAAAAGATGGTTGACAATTTTTTCTTAGCTGGGTTCCCCTATAAATCACTGTGTACTTGTGGTTTCACTTGTTGCATGTTTGTGCATGTGATGGGCCTCATCATTGGGTAACTAAATGGACCTTAATCCACCTCCTAGCTTAGCCAAATCAACTCTTCTCAAAATTTATTACATATTTTGATCGTATTTTGTTTAATGACATGAGTCAAAGTGAGATATTATGCCTAGTGGACTAATGTACATTAATTGCAAGTTTCTGAGAGAAAATCATGGAATTTTGGCTAATTAAGGGTTGAAAATCGAATGAGACAAGGAGGAGATATTTTAGGAGTAGATCCTCCTCATTTACTCCTCCCTCATTCGAATATTCCTCCATTAATCACACTAGCTTGGAGTACAAGTAGCCATGTCATGGAGATCAAAAGGCAGCCCAGAAAGTGACAGTTGAAGAACTAGTTTATCTCGAGTTTGGGAGATGAGCCTCCCTAAATTTAAGGAAGTCATTGGAGGCTTCAGTTATATAAATAAAGAGGCCCAGAGCCTCATTAGGATTCAAATTTTTTCTGTAAAAGAACTAGTCAATTTTGAATTCAAGACTTGTGGAAGACATTGTTGTGTAATTTTCTGTTTTGATAATGAGAATGAGAAATTCCTTGATCCAACAGTGAGTTAACTCAGAGGGTTGAAGCTCTTGGGTTAGGGCCTAGCCCTAGTAGCAAAGTCTCCTCTTCTTGTATTTGTATGCTTAGATTGATTTCATAGATTAATGATTGAATTGCCTTTAGAATTATTTCACTACAAGTAGTGTATATTTGATTAGTTTGCTTATTAGTTTTCTTCCATTTGTGCTTTCCATCAGAAGTAGTTTAGAAGAGATAAAGGAACATCAAAAAGCTGTCAATAGGTGGTTTTGGCCTCAATCCTTCCTTCAGAGATCATGGATGAGGAAAAGAGCTCCTATGTAGCCCCAAAAAGACAAAATTCCAGTTTCTCATGGAATTAAGAGTTTTTTGTACTTAGGCTAGCATTTGATCAGTTTGCAAGCGTAGGATTTAGTTATCATTTCTTCTACCTTTAGTATTACATTAGATATCATGACTTTTCCATCTTATTTTGCAATTTCTCCTCATGCATAAAGTAGGCAGCTAGTTCATGAAATTATGTTTTCCTTAGATAATTGAAATTCTTCTTGTTTACATGATTTTTGGGTAAATTTCAATGTTTGATTTAGTGTAGGTGTTTTAGACGTACAAATAGATTTAGTAGTCATCAGCCTCATTCTAACTTCATCCATCCATGACCCTTTTTTGATTTCACTAAAACCCTCACCAGTTTCATCATTTCACAAGGAAACTTCTCCCATCTTGTTGAGTAAATCCAACCATCTCCAAACCTTGGTCTTGAGTTCTGAAGTGGTCCTAAGCACTCCCTTGCCTCATTCCATCCACAAACCACCTTCCCTAAGCCTTCCATCACCTTCAACACCCATACTTTTACTCTTGGTTGTATCCTGTAAAAATACAGGGGATCCTGTAGGTTTTCAGGACATCTTGTACGTTTACCTGTAGTGGCCTGTTTTGAGGCCGAATTGAAGAAAAAGCCTCTAGGAATCTAGAAAATGTCCCCTAATTGTCTCCTCAACCTTCTAGCCATTCACCATCATCCCTAAGCTACTTGCCACATCACCAAAAGTGATTAGCTTTCACACTTTCACATAAAAAAGATGAAAATAAAAACATAATTATTTTATTCATTTACATGCACAATAATAGAATGTTTGATGCTTTGAATTTGCATGCTTAGGACAATAAAATTGCATACATGTTAACTTAGCATTCTTTTGAAGCATAATCGCTTAGTAGTTAGTTAGAAAATGGTGTGTTTTAGCATTTGATTTCAGTATTTTTCCTTACTGCAGTAGACAAGCTTTCTCTTAGAGTAGATTTCTCTTTCCCTCATTGGTATTCAAGCTTCTTCTGAATCCATAGAAGTCTAGTTTGAAAAACATTAGTGGTCTATCGCTAGCTTAACAGTGACAACGAGCAGACCCATCACATTTACTTGTGTATACACCACTGTCACCTCCAAGTTTGTACGAACCCTGGGTTGATAAAGTAAAGTTTGCAGCCCCAGGAGTTGCAACATTCTTGATGCAATACTGGTGCTCATTAGCATGTTGTTCTAAATTGTGATTTCCATTCCATAGATCAATAAAGTAGAGTTGTATTACTTGTTTTTGAGTCCGAAATCTTGAGTAGTTGCAATTTCTATGAAATTTATACATGGTATTAGAGCCCTAAAATCACATTAGAACTAGTATTTTGAAATTTTCCCTTGGGATTTTCAAATTTGTAGATTTAGTGTAGTAGTTTTTGTTCATATTTGGGAGAATGTCTTTCAGCATAATGAGATTGGAGTATGCCCTTGATGGTACCTCGAATTTCATAGCTTGGAAGGATCAAATGGAAGCAGTTCTCAATGATAATGGTGTATTAGAATATGTTAAAACTGATATTGTAAAACCTTCATAGGCAAATGCACAATAGTTAACCCAGTGGAAGAAGCATGTTGGAAAGGGCATGAGAATTCTTCTTGAAGGTATGAGAGACCATGTGATCTCAAATATCCATGGAAAAGTGGCACCATTTCTATGTGGAATACATAGACTAAGCTATTTGAAAATAGAAGTGACCATAGAAAATTGGTCCTGAAAGACAAACTTCAAAACATTAGGATGCAAAAAAATAATATTGTTCCATAATACCTCTCCATATTCACACAAGTTAGGGATGAGCTTGGAGGGGTTAGGGTGAACGCTGAAGAAGATGACCTGGTGAGCATTCTTCTAAGCATTATAAAATCCTAGCACATCTACCAAGAATCTATGAATGGGAGGGAAAAATAACCAAATTGGAAAGGTTGTTGTCTGATTTGTTCAAGAAGAGTTCAGGAGGAATACCAAAGATGGAACATCATCTAGGGCAGGGATGAAGAAAATTTTTCCTTGATTGGGAAGGGGAAGAAGGTAAAATGAAAGAAGACCCAAACCAAACCTAAATCCAACCAAAATAATGGCAAGAAGAAAGACTTGAGCAAGGTAAAATGTTTCCACTGTCGTGAACGTAGGAATTATGCAACAAAATGTTTGCATAAGAAGTCTAACAAGAAACCTTCAAGAGGAGCAAGAGGTGAAGCATTGGCTTCAAAATTTTAATTAGAATTCACCCTAATTGCATGCATGGTGAGTACTATTATAGGAAGTGTGTGGTACCCTAATTTTGGTGCCCCGTTCCATATGATAGGGTGCAAGAATTCTTTTAGTAGCTTGGAGGAGGAGGATATCTAGATGCATTTCAAATTAGGGGATGATGGGAGGTACAATGCTACAAGAATTGGTACTATCACATTCGATAGGGAGAAAGAATCCACTCTTCAACTCAAATATGTTATGTTTGTACTTGGGATAAAGAAGAACTCGATCTATGTAGTAGTATTAGAGGATAGAGGCTATGATGTTATTTTCAGTAAAGGGATATCCTTTTTGAGACACATAACTAGCGAGCTAGTGAAGTAGATTAGAGTTCGAGTCAAGAACCTACACAAACATGAGGTGGGAGAATGTGTTGCATTGAGAAGCAAGGCAAAAAGGGTGTAGGGTCGAGATGTTGGTGAACTTTGGCACACGAGACTCAGTTATCTACACCATGTTGCCTTGAAAATCATGCAACAGATTACTAGCGGTCTCCATAAAGGCTCCCTTAACCATTAGGATGTATGCAAGGGTTGCACATTAGGGAAGTATGTCAAATCCACTTTCCATGATCGAGATAGAAAAGAATATGCAAGCTTGAAGTGATTCCACTTTATTGTTTCTGGACCCTTTTCTATAGCCTCCACAACAATACATAACTACTATGTTGTTTTTATTGATGATTTCTATATAAAATGCTAGATATTATTCACACCGAAGAAGGATGATGTTTTCTCCAAATTTTTTGAATTCAAAGCATTGGTTGAGGAGGAGTCTGGGAAGAAATGGAAGGCTCTCAAGAGTAATAATGGAGGTGGATTTGTTTCAAATTCCTTCAAGGATTTCTGTTCCAAATAAGGTATTCGAAGAGAACTAAAAACAACCCATAACCCACAATAGAATGGGGTAGATGAAAGAAAGAATAAGAGCATAATGGAAACAACTAGAGCCATGTTGCATGATCAAGGGCTTCCTTTACATCTATGGACATAAGCATGAAACACCACAGTCTACTTGCAGAACTGAAGTCCTCATAGAATACTCGATATGATAACATGAGAGGAAGGTTTCTATGGGAGAAACCCTGATGTGTCTCATTTAAGAATTTTTGGAGCTTCATTTTATTGGCATGTCTCCAAGGATTCAAGGAGGAAACTTGATTCTACAACATAGTTGAGATTTTTTTAGGATACACCAAAAACTCTACAAAATTACTGGGTGTATATACCTTCATTGGGGATGAAAATCATGAGGAGATATGTCAACTTTTATGAGGAGAAAGGTATGAGATTATCTCTATAATGAGAGATGAATATATCACTAGATCAAGAGCTTATAGCTCCAAAGGAGGGGCTCGAGGATGAGCTTCAGGAGGTTGTGGAGCAAACACAAATGGAATAGGAGAGAGGAGGCTGACTAGAGACATCCTCAACCAAAAACATCCAAAGAAGAGAGAAAGAGAACTAGAGAACCTGATAGATTGATATAGGATGCACAGAAAAATTTGGGAGCTTTGACATCATAGTGAAAGGAGAGGATGTCACTTGACAGGTACACTAGTTATATGGATCTCATGACAAAGCTCATTAAGACATAGCCTTCTTCATTTGAGGAAGTAGTTTCTTAACCTGTTGGGTTGACTCCATGGTGGAAGAATATGAATCCATCATGAAGAACAATTTATGGGAGGTGATGCTGAGATCAAAAAGGAAATCAGTGGATGGTTCTAGATAATCTACAGAGTGAAGCATGCAACTGATGGGAACATCAAGAAATACAAGGTCATATTTGTGGCCAAAGGATTTTCTTTGGTAGAAGGAGTTGACTATGAGTAAACATTTGCCCTTTTGCCAAGATATTCCTCCATTAGATCAATATTTGCATTAGCTGAACAGATGTGGTGGAAAATCCACCAGATGGATGTGAAGACTACCTTTATCAATGGTGTTGTTGAGTAGGAAATTTACGTAGAGCATCTAGAAGGAATTGAGACATATGATCAGGAGTCACATGTGTGTAGACTCAATAAAGAATTGTATGGTCTCAAACATGTAACCCAAGCATGGTACACTCATATCGAAAATTTTCTCAGTGGATTGTGCTTCACCAAACGTGAAGCATATGCGAACCTATATCACATTGTCATAGATGGTAAGTTGCTTATTCTTGTTTTTCATGTTGATGATTTAATATTGACAGGTGATGAGAAGTTGATCCACTCTTTAAAAGAGGATAATGCAAGGGAATTTGAAATGAAAGACATGGTCTTAATGAATTACTTCTTCAGGCTGCAAGTATGGAAAGGTGATGGTGAATTGTTTGTGTCTTAGGGGAATTATGCCTCTAAAATACTTCAAATATTTCACATGGAGAGTTGTAAGCCTATGGAAACACCTTTAGCTGCAAAGTGGAGGAAGGAGAATGCCACTTCAGGTGAAGGGGTTGATGCTACCATTTACAGAAAACTTGTGGGGTTTTTGATATGTCTTGTGAACACAAGACCTGATATGTGATATGCAATAAACCAAGTTGTATTGGAATGCATCTAAGAATGTTTTACGATAGCTCAGAGGTACTACGGAGTATGGATTATGGTATAGGAGGACAAAGGGAGTGGATATCCAAGGCTTCACTGATGCAAATTGGGAAGGGAGTCCATCAAACAAGAAAATTAATTCAGGTGGTATCTTCAGTGTTGGGTCTATATCTATTTCCTTATACAATAGGGAGTAGAGGTCTGTGGCACTCATCTCCACAAAGGTTGAATACATGGTTGCAAGTCAAGCAACATGTGAGGCCATATGGATGAGGAAAATACTTGTGGGTATTTTCAGTCAGGAGATGGATCTGATAGTGATATATTGTCATAATCAAAGTTGCATTAACCTCTTTGATAATCCAGTATTTCAAGACAAGTCCAAGCACATCGATAAATGGTATCATCATTTTTGGGACTATGTGGGGAGGAGAATTATGTTGCTACAGTACATTCCAACTTAGGAGCAAGATGCTGACATATTGAAAAAGGCATTGTAAATAGGTAAATTCTTATTCCATAGGTGTAGGATATGGGTGGTGAAAAACCCCTTTCTAGCTGATAGGGAGTGTTAGAAAATGTAGCAGGAAAAGGTCAATTTTGACTTTAGCCTTAGTGAAATTGAGTAAATCAAATTTCCACATTAACAAGACAACTTGGAGGTAGTTAACTAGTGTGATATGGCTCTTTTTAGTTAGTTATCTTAGTAATTGTGAGTTAGGGGCATGGAGTTTAGTCATGCATGTGTTTATTGCTACATTTTTGTAATCTACTTTAGTTATTTTCAGTTGTATTCAGTTAACTAACCTCTAACTACTGATGGAGCCAGTTGAATAGTGGGACAACAGCTGAACTCACAGATATGTCATTTAACTGATCAATTAGCCAAAAATAACTCATGCATGCATGGAATTTGAATTTCTTAGTTGAGTTGGAGGAGACAAGGGCAGTGTAACATGAGTTGTATACCAGTTGAGTGTATAGTTGTTGCATGGAGTCAGAAGATCAATTCCGTGGGAATTTCCCAAGGAAATAGGGACTTACCTAATGTTTAGGAACTCGAATTTGCTCTGATTTGTGGAAGGAAATAGGAAGCTAGAGGAACAGATAATTCGATTAGTGTTAGCCAGAGTTTCTCATTTAGTAGAGAGAATAATTATTCTTTTGTAGGTTGTGCTCAGAGATGGAGAAAGTAATTGTAATAGTTTCTCTATTCAAATCATTAATGCAAAGAGGCTTGAGCAGTTTTCCCCACTTGGCTTACCCTAGAAATCACTGTGTACTTGTGGTTTTTCTTGTTACATGTCTATGCATGTTGTTCTAAATTGCGATTTCCATTCCATAGACCAGTAGAGTATAATTTTATTTTATTTATTTATTTTAAATCTTGAGCAGTTGCAATTTCTATCAAGTTTCTACATAACAAACAATAAGAATGAGAAATCTATGTAGACCACCTCCCCAATGGAGTACCATGCATGGAAGGTAACAAAATATCAGAGAACCTATGTAACAAAGAAAATTGCCAACTTAGTCTAGGATAGGAATATCTAGTGTTGTTAGAATAAGGAATTATTGGGGGGCGGGGGGTGTGAATCAGTAATAGTGAGGCTCCTAAGATTTAAGCTTAATTATTAAATATCCTTTTACTTTTTCTAGTTACTTGTGGGAGCATTCACACACACACACACACACACACACACACACACACACACACACACACACACACACATACAACAATGTAAATCATTCACATGAGCACATAGTTCATCAATTGAGCAACGCACATATGTTGAAATACATATTTTTATATGGAAACCCAAAGGGATAAAACCACCAATATGTTTGTTATTATTATGTAAATTAAGCACCCACTTAATTACATTAAGTTTTTTGTATGCAATAACTCAGATGAGAACCCAACGCCCTCACGAAAGCAAGCCACCACTTTCCAAGAGGTACCAACCTCTTATGAATGCAGGACACTACCTTCTCTAACCACTATTCTACTTTTCATACAATTTTCAGACTGAAAACAAATGCTAATACAAATGCATAGAAATATCAACCTGATCGGCAGCTCCACACAAGACATTTTCCCTTTGTCTTTCTAGTCACCCTCTCATATGAAAACTTCATTGATCAAGACACTCTATTCTCAACCCTCAGTTCCTTTAAGTGACAGTCAGCTCTTGGATCCCATCTCCCTTCTCCTCACAGAAACATGTATGTATCTCATCACTCTCTTCATGCTGCTCTCCACACTCCCACTCACAATAATTCCGCACTCCCCATATTGCACAACAACAATCAATGGTTTTGTTTTAGTAATGCACACCGAATAATGTTATCTTTGTTATCCATTACTCTCCCTTTTATGCTACCTGAGTGTACTCCTATATGGATTTTCATGTTGTTGTTTCATTTGGTTACTTTCTCACTCCAACATCATTAATTCGAAGAATGGACACGTGAGCATTTTAACATGCTAAAGAAATAATTCACTGAAAAAATTATGTGCCTTAGCAAGTCTCTCTATTTTATTAATTGCCCATCAAGCTCAGATTGTACTTCAACATGGCCTCTCTATGATTTGGTAAAACTGTCATTCATCCTCAGGCCATTTTTCTCACTTAATTCATCCTAGCATGCAAGAAAGATCAGAGATGGCTTTCTTTTGTTTTAGTCAAGATTATCAACTCAATTTGCATTTCTTAGTCCTCTCATTTCTTGAGCTAATAGTTCTCTGCAGTCACTATTAAACCAATGGAACCAGCCTCATTGTGCCTATTTACTCAAGTTCCGACTCATTCATCGAGGTTTCTAAGCATTTTGTTATTGAGCCACAGACCTTGTCAAAAACTGCGCTGCCAAATTAACTGACCTCGACTCCTTTTAATTTTATGAAACAATGTTTCCAAAAACCATTTTGACCTTAAGCCCCTTTCGCGTTAGCACCAGTTCAATTTTTTTCCATAGGACCACTAGTTGTTACCATCAGTTAAGCCTTTAGGTGCTATGCCTCTCTAAGCCCTTCGCAGGTCGAAAACCCTTTGTTATTTTCTCTGTGCCCTTGGTATCATTTCTACGTGAAATTACCTATGCCTGGCACTAAGTACGGAGCTCCCAAGCTCGACGCTTTTAGACTTGTATCTCTTTATAAACATTCGAGTTGGACCTTGTAGGCTTAGCTATCCTGCAGATCCTCCTGGTAGCTTCCTAATTGGTTTATGTTCTTCCACAACAACACATGATCCCGCTAATGCTTGGCTCATCCTCTCTTTATACCATTAAACACCATCGTGATCCATACCTCTTGGATGAGTTGTTTGGTTAGTTCCACTAGGTGCACCAAGAGCCAATTGAAACACTTCTAGATGGAGTTAGTTCTAACATGATCCTCATCAGCCCAATACCTCTTACTTGACACATCCCTTGTGCACTTCCATTTAGTATTTCAGGATATGACCACTGGGATGATGTCAATGTTGACTGATGAGCCCTAATATTACATCAAGGATGTTGCAACTTCCAAGGCTCTCAACTTAAATTATCAACTTGGGGTTCATACGAACTTAGAGGTGACAATTATATATGCACAATAGGTTAAGTTTATATCACCCTCAGTCATTAGATCAAAGAAAGGTATTTATAGACCACTCCTTTAGCTTACCACAAAGATAATTTCTTATGAAAGAATATCATGATTGCAAGGAAAATGAACTATGATGGCCTATATACAAAATGATAACATATGATGCCCTATATACAAAATGGATATCATTGGGCACTCATTGACCACTACCAACATCACCACCATCATTTGTATCTTGAAATTTGATCTTTCACTTCTTACTAAAGAAGGAGATTGATTTTTTTACTTTATGTGTGTACTTTTTATTTTCAAGGATTCCAAAAAGAAGAAAATTTCTCATACGTTTTCTTCTGCAACGAATTTTTAGACATACAAATTGATGCTTTAATAATTCATGCCAATAAAAATATATATATATATATATAGTATATATATATATTATAGTATATATATAGTATATATATTATTATATAATATATATATAATATATATATATTATTATATATATATTGTATAAATATATATATATATATCATAAAATCAGTTGTGAGTGTATTTCCCTGCTCTGCAACCCCAACCTATGATCCGTAAACTACCTTGGATATTCCATCAGATAGTTTGTCATAACAAATTTGATAAATTATATTTAAAAAATACAAAATCTACACTATGATGGCTTATTTCTCTTTAGATTTATAGATCTATAAATTATTTTTTGTTCCATATGCATGAAAATTACAATAACAAAAAAAATATAGAACAACAAAATAAAAACTCAAAAACCACAATTCACACAAGGTATATCTTTGGAAACCCTTTTGGAATAAAATCCAACTAGAAGGTGAGGCCTCTTTGCTTTATTTATATGAATAGGAAATGGTTACAAATACAAGTAAGGCCTATGGCTCGTCGACTACTAAAATGCATAAGTCGTCTTTTTTTTCTTCTCTCTTTGTCCCTCTTAGCTAATTTTATCATTTGTGGAACAAGGTGCACTCGAAAATAATGGAACCCTTTTTCTTCATAGTGGCCTAATTAGAACACATCCTAATATTCTACTAAAAGTTAGGTTTGGCTGCTTCAACCCTTAAATAGAATAAAAATAAAGACTCTTGTAGAGTCTTCCTCATCATGATCACATGAAGATCCTGTTTCTTGAATAATAGGGGTTGACATGACATCTTATCGAATTATGGTAGTCAAAATAGGAAGGTCAACTTCTGAGTGGTATAACGTTTGCATATCAACTTTGATTGAGGAAAA
>APFE031272796.1:67664-121670 GCA_000404065.3 Pinus taeda | reverse complement strand
ATTATTGTGTTTTTTCTTATATATCTAAATATGTTTTCTTTGTTTCCATTGTGCCCAAATAGAACTACCCCCACATCGGTCAATGCATCAGTGTTAGTTTCTACCATTGATGTTGTAGTGGAAATTACCTATTAATTTGTTGTACTCCATACTCAGGTATAATGAATTAAAGAAATCTCTCATTTCAAATTTTTCATATGTTTTCAATGCATATTATATATGCTTTTAATTTGGGTATAATTGCAGTGACACTTTGTGAGGATCCATGCCTGCCTAGGATGGGCATACCATTTCCTTCCTATGTATTATGTATCGAACTAAGTGTTATCTCAAAATCAGGCCCTGGAAGGCTGCATACCAGCAAGACTTCAAGTAACTGTTTCAGACCAATCTTTTAGCTAAGGCTTAGCCTCCTTAGCCTGAGAGGGCTCTCTCAAAGGGTTTAAGATTTGTAATTGTGATTGAGATGGCTAACTCTTCTATGAAACAAATAGGAATGAGGTTGGTAAAATCTAAATTAACAAGCATCCATTGGGCTCATGGAGTCATATGTTACTCAGCATTAATAGTGAATTGGCTTCGCAATGAAATCAAGGCATTCAGACTTCAATATACATAAAATACATCAGACACAAAGGGACAATATATGAGTACATGAAGGAAATTAGAACACAGCATGTGATTTCTAAGTAATCAAGTACCCATCAAACTGTAAACAACATGAAAGACAACAGGAGGAATTCATACATTGAAGTCACTATGATTCTTGAGCAGTTGAAACCATTCACTGTCAATGCTGAGTAACATATGACTCAATGAGCCCAATGGATGCTTGTTAATTTAGATTTTACGAGCGTCATTCCTATTTTTTTCATAGAAGAGTTAGCCATCTCAATCACAATTGCAAATCTTAAACCCTTTGAGAGAGCCCTCTCAGGCTAAGGAGGCTAAGCCTTAGCTAAAAGATTGGTCTGAAACAGTTACTTGAAGTCTTCCTGGTCTACAGCCTTCCAGGGCCTAATTTTGAGATAACATTTTGGTGCATCTTCCGGGAGTCTGAAGATTATTCATTCCCGAAAACAAAAGACTGAACTTCTGAAGGTAGCAGGAGCTCAGGAGATTTTTCGAGGCTACAATCTACCTTGGCGACTCCATTGTTGAAGAATTCGAAATTCATAGATTCATGGTGATTCCACTGGAGTTATGAAGGACCCAGATGTTACCATTCTTATTTCAAGGTATGCATGCATAAATTTTTCAGGAATTCAGGGTTTCCCAAATCATTTTCCCAAGGATGCATATTTTCTAAGGAATGGTCCAAAATTCAATGGAGAAGATTTGAGTTTAACTTTGAAGCATGTATCAGATTTCTATGATTTTACTGAGCTTCTTAGAGTTAAACATGAGGATGTTTGCGTTATGTTGTTCTATGATTCATTTCAAGGGAAATGTAAATGGTGGATTGAAAGCTTTCCTGCCAAATCCATTAAGTCATTTGAAGACTTTTGGTTTATGTTTTTGGAGGAATGGATAGATAGATCAGAAGTGGTGGCAAACTCTCCTTCAATTGAAAGTTTCAAACAATGGAATGATGATCATATTAATGAAGAAATAGATGAAATTTTTTCTTTATCCTTGTCTTCATTTTTAAAATCATTTGAGTGCAAGACAGAAGATAAGATGAAATTTTTGGATGAATTTGCTAAAGACAATGAGAAAGATATTGAACGTTTACAAGGTCAAATTCAATCATACAGTCTTCATGGTTATGATCATTCTTTTCAGAAGGTTTCTATGTCAGAACACAAGGAGAAGGTGTTGCTTCCTATCTCTTTCGTGATTGAGGAAGAATACATTATTATTGAAGATCATTTTGCACAACAAGAGAGTTATGAGAATCATCAAGCTGATTATGTATTCTGGGATCCTATAGCTAATTACATGGAATATTTTTACTCTCCAGTGTTTCAGTTTTTCTATGAAGATCAGAGGCAATTTCAGTGGCGGTTTTCATCACAATATCATAGTGGTTCTGAAATCCGATGCAGTCAAAAAACTCAAATATCAGATAAGACAAATGATTGGCTACATTGGAAATTTCACATTGATTGAGCTGAAAGAAGTTTCAAATTGATAGGGTAGGTAGGTAGGAATATGTAAATAAGCTCAAGGTTGACTAAACATTTTTCAGTAGATGTAGATTTCTTTCTCCTGCAGTGATCATCAAGCTTAAGCCCGAAGTGAAGGCCCAAGAAGCTTGAAGGGGATGCTTGTCAAGCAAATCTCTGTTATCATAAAGAATGAAGCACTGGACCTGCGAGTTCTTAGTGTACTACAGGAGCACACTATCCCAAATGGAGCCACTGTTATCACTCAAGAAAAATTTATAAATTGTTCACATCAGTTCGTTTGTTTGTCAAAGGGTTGGTGTCAATTTTGGGTCTAGTCTTTTCATCTGGCTTTAGAGTCTAAACAGTTTGAATAGGAATCTTGTTAAGGGTATTGTTGGTATGTCTAAAGAGGTAAATTCTCTACTTTAGTCTATCATTGGTCTCATAATCTCACATGAATATCATATGTCGAAGCTCGTTTCAAAGTTCGTAGTGCATAAACCCTATCTAGGTGATTTCGTAGCGCAAAACCTAGATTTTGAACTGGCTGTGCTACGAAATCAGAGATTCATTATGATCCATAGAAAATCTTATCCAGCTATCAATTTATCAAAATCCGTTATCTTTCTACATCACCATTTATCAGCTCATACCCTTTCCTGTCAATTCGACCGCTTATCCTCATCATTAGGTCATTAGGTGTCGTGGTAAGCTCAGATTGCAAGTTTCAAAAGAAGCCAAGTAATCACAGTTTTAATTGTGTTTGTATTTATACATGGGGATGAATTTGAGCGAACTACTGGAAGATATTATCGAGCACATGGCCGTGAAGATGACACAGTGAACCTTGGGGCATAAAGGTAAGATAAATTGAGATTGCTGAGCATGGAAGACAAGAAAGATTGCATGACATTCATCGTGGTGTCGCCCAAGAGCTAAACCAGAACAGGTTAGCTCTTCCAGCAGTTGGGAATGACAATAGGATAGTGCGTGAAAACTCTGCATCAAGTGTGGAAGGTGTGGAAGAGTTTGAGGGGGACAACTCAGTAGAGTCTGAAGAGTACATGTTTGTTCTACGCATTGTGTTATTGTTATTTTTGGCATGGCTCACTTCACTGTCCTTTAACTCAGCCTTAGTGGTGGTACCTGTTTCTCTTGGCCGGGAATTGTTTGCTTCCATTCCCCGGTTTCCTATTACACATGGGATCAAATGCAATGATCCTTATACCTTCAACATCGGATGTTATATTATTTGGGTTGTTGTAGCTGGAATTGGATATGCTGTTGATTATCTAAAGTCACATAACTTGAAATATCTTGTTAACCAAGTTTTAATGTGGTCCATGATTGTTGTCGAAAGCTTCATGCTGTTGTCTTTGTGGATCTTTGTTATCCGTGTTCTTATTGGACTGTTATTTGAGCTATTGGTGATAGTGCCTTTGGGTGTACCCATCAATGAAAGTCCTGTGTTCCTTCTTTATCAAGATTGGGCATTGGGACTCATATTTCTCAAGATCTGGACAAGACTGGTAATGCTAGGTCAGATGGCATTTGACAGATGATAGTTGGCATATCAAATCTGACCAAGTCAGAGTAGATGGAATTTCTCGTTTGTGTGGTCTGTGGGTGCTTCAAGAAATTGTGGCACCTATCCTTATGAAGCTTTTGACAGCCCTCCATGTTCCTTACATGTTTTCTTGGGGCTTGTTTCCTCTTTTCAGTTATTATTTATCATCAACTCTGCAGTGTACCGATTTGCATAGCTGGGATGCCTTACCTTGGGTTTGCTATGGTATTGTATAAAAAGATTTCACTAGTGGTTTATGAATCTCCATAATGCTATTCATGATGATCGGTATTTGATAGGAAGGAGGCTGCATAACTATGGGGAAGACATATCAGTTCAGTCAAAAAGCAAGGATAATGCAAAGGTTGAGGGAGTGACGTCAGATTCAACAGATAGGGCTTCTGATTTTTCTAGTAACTCTGAAGAAAACAGTTTCTCTTCTGATTAATATGAATTTCTCATCAGAAGTTGAATCCAATTTACAGTATTTACTAGAATATAACTGGGTTGGTGTTTCCAAAGGTGATCCTTCTCTGGCAAGGTTAGTTGAGCTAAAGTGATTTATAGAAAATGTCAAATTGAAATCAAAGGCATATAGACAAATACCAAATTCAAACAGAGAGGACGGAGAAACTTGCTGCATCTGCTATGCCTGTGAAATTGACACACTATTTATTCCATTAACCAAAAGTCTTGTATTCGGTGTATTTCATGGCACCTGCTGAATAACCGACGCTGTTTTTTCTATAACTCCATTGTTTCTGAGGTTTGTTCCATGTCAATTACCCTTTCAAACAGATGATAGTCAGTATAGAGGCTCAGGTGGAACAAATATATTGGTGGTTCTTATGGTGAAATGTTAGCTGCTGAAAATGAGGACTAATGCTCAGCAGTTTCGTAGCGCGCTACGAAACTGCTGAAGCTAAACAATTTAATATCAGTCAATGGGTTTTGAAATACAAGCAAGAATTTTGAAAAGGGAATGTCTACAAGGAATCATCTGAAGCCATCAGCTTTCAACAAGATCAAGACAGCTTGCAAGAACTTTTGCCTTCACATATGAAAATGATGGAAAACACATTAAGGACATGGCAATCTGTTATATTCGGGATATGACATTAAGGGCCAGCAGGCAGCTACAAATACCTACCACAACCAAACTAAAAGAGACCACTTGGTAGAGAACAAATCTTGATTGTAATAAATGCTATGCTCAGCATGATGTAGAATTAGAATCCTAATTGTCTTAGGTCTCTTAAACTGCTAGTTAGCAGTCATTTGTATTTATTAATTAGTTTAAAGGTAAATAGGTGTCATGATAAAGAAAATGCGAGTTCCCCTCATGCTGGAGGAGGAATCTCAGTTAGGTAGAAGAGCTCTATAAATAGGAGAAAGAGCAATGTAATAGAGGTTGGAAGTTTATGTAAAAAAGATCTGTTGACAAGCTTATGTAAAGACTCTGTTTATTTTGATAATACATTGAATGGTTTCAGCTGCTCAAGAATCATAGTGACTTCAATGCATGAATTCCTCTTGTTGTCTTTCATGTTGTTTACAGTTTGATGGGTACTTGATTACTTAGAAATCACATGCTGTGTTCTAATTTCCTTCATGTACTCATATACTGTCCCTTTGTGTCTGTTGTATTTTATGTATATTGAAGTCTGAATGCCTTGATTTCATTGCAAAGCCAATTCACTATTAATGCTGAGTAACATATGACTCCATGAGCCCAATGGATGCTTGTTAATTTAGATTTTACCAGGCTCATTCCTATTTGTTTCATAGAAGAGTTAGCCATATCAATCACAATTGCAAATCTTAAACCCTTTGAGAGAGCCCTCTTAGGCTAAGGAGGCTAAGCCTTAGCTAAAAGATTGGTCTGAAACAGTTACTTGAAGTCTTCCTGGTCTACAACCTTCCAGGGCCTGATTTTGAGATAACACTAAGATTTATTTAAACATTTATTTAGTTATCTTATTTCAGTTAACTAATTAAAACATTATAAATGTGTATGCAAGTTGGGTCATTTTCCCAATTTTCCACTATTTCATTAACATGTCATTCTAGACCATCCTCTAATCCCTCATTGTTGTCCCTCATTATTGTCACGTTGTCCCACTTTTTGGGATGAATATTACCTTCACTAGTAAATTGCATCATTTCTACAAACCATGGGTGTTAAATATTTCCTATATACACCATATTTTCCATCCCATCCACTCATAAGGGTTGTATCCATAGACCATCCAACTACCCCCATTATTTTCACTACCACTATCTCATCCTTGAGGGTTTCTTTACATAGCCCCCATGAATCCCCTTGACCATCATTCCATGATGGTGGTTTAGTGGATGAAAAATTAGATGTTTCTTCTTAGAAGGTTGTGTAGCTAATAGATTTACCTACTCATGAATCTCCATAATTTCCTAAAATATTCATAGTGAGATTATTCTTTGTTGATTTGTTTTATGTATTTTAGATCATATTTATTTTAGGAATTTTTGTTTAAATGAAATCATTTGAAACTTGTAATTTCTATGGCATGCTATAATAAAGAGGTTGATCTATATTTTATTGTTATACTTTTTTCTCATCCATCTTGATGCTTTAAAAGTGGAAAAACTAGAAGAATTATCTCATGACACCATTTTTACTCATGGGGGCTAGTTTGGCAGATTAGGATCTGAAACCTTCTGAGATCGTTTTGAGGAATATTGAATGTACTTTGTGTCATAGTGCCTCTTACTAGGATCTTAGGGTCCCATTAGTGTTTTTTTAGCATCTTCATAGAATCCTACATGCATTGTTTTTCCATGCTAAGTGTCATGTATGTGCCTTAAATCTGCTGTATTGACATCCTAATTGAGTCATTTTAACTTCCTAAGTGTCTAAACAATGTTCTTGTTGCATCCTAATAGCATTACATACAAATGGGATCTAAGGAAACTCAATTATGATTCCCTATTTTGGTTTCATGATCCCAATACAAGTTTAGTTGGTGTCTCAAAATGAGTTTACGGAACATGATTAAACTCAAATAAAATGTAAAAAATGCAATTAAAATAAAATAAAAACACATGTGTTAAAATTTTGATATCATGTTTCATTTCTGGGTACATTTTTCTCGCTTGGCTCATGGACCAATCCATTTTTTGTTAGCACATTCATGAAGTAGGGTTTCACACTATGAGATAATGTCACAATTTTTTGACATGTTCGACTATTGTCTTGTACTTAATATGGATTATGAATTTCCACTAGAGATAAAATAGAAAAGTAGTGAAGCTTCATATTTATTGAACTTGGGACATCAAGTTGTCTCTCCAACTCCACATATTTCTAAATGACTTTAGCAAGTGTGCTATAATAGACAATAAAACTCTAACCATATTTAGGTCAAGAAATTATCAATTGCATTGAACTCTTGACACTAAGTCATAGCTTAGGGCACCACTATCATGTGATTCCAATGGCTGAAAATTATTTTATTTGATTATAGCTTGAGATATAATTTTCTATGTAAGGAACAATGCATTTTTCACAAAAAAAACATTGATTTTGTAAAACCTTGGGTCTGAATTTGTGTAGCATTCTCATGTGGGCCTTGGATGAATGCACATGTGGAATCTTATAGAACTTAATTATGCTACATCATTTGAATTTTATGTCACTCAACCAATTTCACAATGCATTCCTAAATGGATTCATGGTGTGAGTTGCAAATCACCATATTCAATGATTTTTGGAGATAGGTTTTCTCTCAATAAGAGCCAAAAAAAGTATAGAGGAGTATATTTAGTAAAACCCGAAATTGGGTGATTATTGATAGGGTGCTCATGTGGGCCTTATCCAAACACACTGTTAAGAGTTTATAGAGCTCAATTATGCTACTTGATTTGGCTTTCATGCCCTTGGACCAAATTCACAATCTATCCCTAAATAACTTTAGGATATAAGTTACAACTTATCATAGACTCTAACCATGACTTAGATGGGTGAACCATTTGTTATGTTAGAATCTTAGCAATAGGTTATGGCAATGACATCCCTCTCATATGATTCCATTGCCAGTGAGGACTAATGAAACTTTTGCGCAAAGCGGTAAATTTTGCGAAACCCTTGCTTAGGTTATTGCGGGTAGCATACTCGCATAGATTTGAACAAGCATACACATTGAAGATTACAAAACTCAATTATTCTCTTTACTTTGGATGTTGGTACCTAAAGAAACTCACAAGGTGTCACTAAACAAGTAGGGAGTGAGTTACAACTCACCATAAAACACTAAGTATATCTTCGATGGGCCAACAATGAATTTTGTTAGACTGTTAACACTAGGCTACAATTATGGGCATTCATTTCCTTTGATTATATGCCTAGAAATAAACTTATTTAATAATATTTAAAAATAAATTTTGTTAAAAAAAACCAAGTCAATTTTTCAAAACGCTAGTTCACTTAATTATAATGTGAAGTTTCACCAAACACATTTTTATGAGCTTAAATTATTCAATTATAATGCTTGGCTTCGATTTTAGACCTTGATTCAAAAATGACTCTAAAATTTAAATTGTAACTTCCCATAAAACACTAACTAAAATTCAAATGGATAAATTGTGAATTGAATTGAACTTCTGAAAATAGAATACAGCTGATCATACTCCTATCCTATGACTCCATTATCCAAGTTTTGGTCATACTCCTATCCTATGACTCCATTATCCAAATTTTGTTTTATTTGCCAAATAATGAAAATATCAACCTCCCAAATGTAAGTTTTAATAATTCCGAGGTCAAAGCTTTCGCTACACATAAAAAAATACGAAATACAGCAGATTATATCAACCTCCCAAATGTAAGTTTTTATAATTCCTAGCTCAAAGCTTTTGCTATATAAAAAAAAAAATACGAAATACAGCTAATGGGAACGCTTACAGTCGAATTAAGGTATCTGGACTTGGGATTAGACATATAATTTTGGATGCCACTGTTGAAATTCCCAATTAAACTTGGACCATTAATTATTAACTTGTTTCTTAAACATGCATGCTGATGAGTCGTTAGTGGTCATCTCAGTTTTAGAATTAACACTCACTACATCATGTCTTTAACCTATTGAGCAAACAAATAAGACATGGCATAGAGTTTGGAGGTCAATGATTGTGAATGTCGTCTTTCACGTTCAGAGTTTGGATGTCAGTGATTGTGAAGGTCGTTCTCAACATTTATTTGAGTTCTAAAAGTCCTGCATTCTAACTTGGTTCAACTCTCGGATCTTCAACGATGGCGGTAGAACTAGTTTCGTTCTTTCATTATCAAATTTGCTGTGCTATACATATGAAGCCTCAAGAATGACATCCATTTGCTCTGCATCGATTATACCTAATTACATCAATTTGCTCTGCAATGTTTACATTTGAAGAAGATTAAAGCTTAAATTAAGTAGAGATGTAAATGCATTTTTTATAATCCTATATAATTATTATATTATGAAAATTTTTGGAGGTGTCTTTTTTCTAAAATGTAAATTCGAAAAAAGTTTATATTTAGAGAAATTTGATCTCTCTAGATACTTACTAGATTCATAAGATGAATTTATAGTGGTGAATATTAAATTTTATTTTTTATAATATTAATATAATATATACTCAGATATATGTATAGCCTTTGCATTTTTCTTTGAAATGATTTATATCTTTTTTAATTTAATTTATAGTGTGATATGTGGAATGTTAAAAATATTAAATTTATAAGATGGATATATACTTGTTATATATACCTAAATGTTTTAACCATAATAATTTACTTTTTCAAAACAAAATTGGATGCCATGTTGGGCATTGGATAATCCAATGCTCCTTGTGTGTTTCGTAACATGTGCTTAACCATCTCTCGAGGATCTGTTAACTCTGCGATGCGTCCATTTACTAACACCTACAGTTTTGGTGTAACAATAATCATGATTGCAACAAGTTGTATCATAGCCAAATGTCTCGAGTTTGAATCACACTCGACTCGCGCTGGGGGAGATTGTTGGGCATTGGATAATCCAACGTTACCCATGTGTTTCGTGACATGTGCTTAAACGCCTCTCGAGGATCCGTTAACTTTGCCAATACATCCATTTACTAATACCTGCGGGTTTTTGTGTAACAACAATCATGATTCCAACATTCCACAGGAACCTACAGCTCGCGTGACACGTAGCTACTAGTAAACCTCTAGGGTCTACAACTAGTCCTTCTCTCCATAAACTCGGTCACAACAAGGGCGATCTCAACCTTGGATCACTCAATTTTCTCAAGACTCACATTACTTTGATCACCAATTTATCTACCCGCTAGGACTTATTTTTTCATATATATCTATATATATATGAAATTTTAAACAATTCCATGTTTAATTCTTTCCAATTATATATATATGAATGAATTGAATGATATTGAAATATTTCGCTTAATATGGGCATTGAATTACATAAATATTTATTTGTAAAACCGCTTTGTTCACATAAAAAAAATAAAAATTGTCATTAATATATTTTTAAATACAAAGTTAATATTACTAAACTCTACTTATTGAAATATTTTATGTATAATTCATATTTATTATTATTATTAAATTCCACAAATTATCCCATGGGGTCAAACTCAATTGGTGATCACTATATTATGAATAATTACGTAAATTGTGAGATTCAATTTTCAAACCCATACAAAAAAATAAGACACATTAATATTATATTAAGAATTAAATTAACTGTAAGTTTCTTTTTATTAATCCTTTTTATTACTCTTCTACATACATACATACATATATATAACGTGAGAATTCTTGGATTTATCATGAAACACTAGCTAATGTGTTTTTTCTTCCCGCCCTATGTGCTTTTCCTATGGCCAAAGCCAACGGACGAAGAAATGCTCCTTCCTATAGTAGGACGGTGGTAGGAGGAAAAAATTTAGATAATCCATCAACTTCCATCACCACCTATAATGGCCCTAAATGTAATGGAGATTATCAGAAACTTCAGCGTCCTGTTACCCATCATGCACTCATCGGAAAATCTCTAGGAAACTGGCTTTTAGAAAATTCCCTCTCTCACTGAGTACAAAACAAATGGAAACCCAAAGTCAAAATGAAGCTCGAACTGGGAGCTAGGGGTTTCTTCACTATTGTATTCACTAACATTGAGAATCATACGTGGGTATTCATGAATGGCCTACATAATTTTAATTCAACTGGTATTTTTTATGGTTCTATACAAAACGTTTTGTGCCAGACAAGGAGGAATTCACATTAGAACCATTTTGGATCCAGATGTGCTCACTATCATAGGCATATTGGGAAGAGGAAACATTTGCTGACATTGGAAACACCTTATGACACTTTTTCAAAGTCTTTGAAGTGAACAAATAAGCAACACACATTTCCTATGCCCACATCTTCATTTATATGAACATTTCTAAACCACTCCCATAATTTATAGATATATACTACCAAGACAAGCTTTGGAAGCAAACCCTTGATTATGACCACATCCCCTTCCATTATCATTCATGCCATGAATATGGCCATATCTATCGCAATTTCCCTTTAGTTAACACAAATGTAAACCCCGATCCACCTCTTTCTCTTGATAATGAAGGTTTCACTAAAGTGGAAAGTAAGTGAAGGAATGCCAAAACGCCTCCCTAAAAATCCGAATCATATGGTGTGAAAATTGCAAGGTCTAATCGATATGAACAACTTTCATCTTATGAAACCTTTGAACCCCGACATCTGAGCAACCTCCTAAAGTGATTATGTAGGATTTCACACTTACACCCTTGACCTCCCCATTTCCCTCGTTACTTAACCACTCCCCTTTTTTCATGTTGACTCTTCCATCTGCTTATTCCTACCTCTCCAATCGATGATCATACCATCAACAATGGAAGGGTTGGATCAAGCCTTGGATAAATCTGAAGACATGGATCTTGATTTTATCTACTTGCTAAAGATGACCAAGGCATGAAGTGCAAAGGCCGTTTCTCTCTCTTTGAACACCAAGTAGGACTATTAGGCCACACATATATCAAGTATCATCATGCAACCTCAAGATCGAACTCAGGAGCATCTAAAACTAGCCTTCTTAGCATCAAAACCCACTCACAAAAATACTTTACCAAACCTCATAGGGATGAAGAGAAATGAGTTATAAAAAAAATGTGCAACTCTTGGTTGAACTAGGTTATATGTTGGTTAATTCATGGTGTATCAAAGTAATCACAAAATTTTTCTATGCCTTTAACATACCCCCATCGTGAAAATTGTCTCTTGGAATATTAAAGGCCTATATGGTAAAGGAAAACAAAGGCTCCTTAAAGAGAAATAGTTCTTAGAAAAACCTACAGTAATGATGATTCAAGAAACTAAAACTTCTTATGAGGCACTAACCAATATGTATTTTCCCACCGCCCCTAAAGACAAACTCCTCTTCCTTCACTCTAGTGTCAATACTCACAATCTCCTCTCCCTCGCCATGGATCCTTGGTGATGATTTTAACCTCATCAAATAATTAGATGAGAAGCAAATGAAACATACCAAGGGTGTATGTAGACTCCATCCTCTTCTATGAAACAATAAAAAATTCACAAATTACTGATATCGATACAAAAATGACACTTTTACTTGAAATAATAAGCATGGGGGAATGAAACATGTGGCTTCTATACTAGATCATTTTCTAATCTCAAAGGATATAATAGGTGGTACCTATTTCCAAATCCATCCATCCTCCCAAGTCATTGTTTAGATCACTGAGGTCATTCCCTGGTGGAAAGTTTACTGGGATGCTTTGAATGATAATGGTCAAGTTTTTTGACTCTGGTGGATCAATGGTGGCTACGGTTTAAAGAATACCTATTCAAGTTGCAGTCATAGTACCAATTATAGAGCAAGATAGTGCTAGAGCGGAAGAGCTTCGCAGAAGAGCGCAGGTTCTGACCCAATAGATGAAAAACATGGGGTCCAATGGGACCCCATCTTATGAATAGGGAATGATGCACAAGGATAAAACTACACTGGAGAGGGTGCAAATCTTAGGCTCTAAGAAGATAAGAAAGGAGGATCCCACTAATAAAGGAAAGCTAAACAACGAGGGCAAAGATACCCAAAAATGAAAAGAAATCATTAGCGACAACAACATAGCTGACAGAGACAGGAAAAACCATACCCCAGAACAACTATCACAAGAAAAGGAGCTTGAGGATGAACAATCAAGGAAAAAGGAGGATTTAAACTGAGATAAGGCAAGAAAAGAAGGAACAACTACGGGAACCAAAAAGAAAGAGACATAGGGACTGTGAAAGCCTAAAGCAACTAAAACCCTATGGGTAATAATCTCTGACCCAGAACTACAGGCGTACCAAGAACACATGGCAGAACATGCAGTGATCTGCAAGTTTATGGGTTTCTGGCCAACAGAACAATCCCTGTGCTTGTGGATCAAGCAGTAATGGAAACCTAGAGGGGATGTAAGACTCCACCTAGGAGCCAAAGGATTCTTCATAGTGGTATTCACCAATCTGGATGACTAGGATCGAATCTTTGATGGAGGCCATATTTCTTCATCTCGGCAGGGCTATACATGAGACCTTCGAAGTCCAAATTCACACTAGAACAGGAAACCTTCAAACAGGTACCAGTCTAGATTCGCTTATTTTCTCTACCGATTGACTACTTGGGACATGCAACACTTAAATAGATAGGTAATAAGTTAGGCACCTTCATCAAAGCCTCAGAGGCAACTTTACATAAGAGATACACCTCCTGTGCTAGGATCTGTGTCAAGATGGATGTTGCAGGAGCTCTGCATGAGGGTCTATGGTTGGAATATAGAAATGAAGTGTATTTTCAAGCTATAGAATATGAGCAAATCCCATTTCGTTGCAGGAAATGTCATGAACATGGAAATTTGATCAAAGAATGCCCAATGAACAAAATGACGGAGAAACCAAAGGAAAATAAAGGAGGTAAGAATAAGAAAGCGTTTATTTGACCTCATGCTAGACAATGAGCAAACAAAAGACAACAAAATAAAGCAGGTACCTCCTTCAGAAGCACAGGCAATGCTTTTGTGGTGTTGGAATCAGAGACGGAACTAGAGGACACCACTCAAGAGCATGATCCAGTGTGAGAAAGATAGACTACAACCACACCAGGGACACAAGAACCCATTTCCAATCCTTCAAACAACATCCCACTTGCTCTGGGACCAACAAAAGGATTGGAAGAGGATTCAGAAATGATGACTAGTGAAATGGGACTCGAGGATATGGAACTAAGTGACATTTGTGAACAGGAAGGTATGGACCTACCAAACATGGTAGAACAATGGAAAAAGAAAGGCATTGAACACATATTAGAAGAGGAGGTGAATAGTATCAATACGTTTTTCATAGCAAGACAATGAGCAGAGATGGACATGCAGAAAAGAAGCTTGGGAATAGCAAAAGGTCTAGGGGTGAGAGTTCAAGGGTTGCATCACACTACAACCAACCCAAAACACCAGAAAAAACGAGGACGAAGAACAAACAATGAAGCATTACAAGAGCTTGGTCAAATGCTCCTAAACTCAGGTAAGATGAAAGCCCTTGAGGCATTTACACTAACCTCCTAAAAATTTGTTAATTATGAAAGTACTTTCATGGAATTCTAGAGGGCTAAATAGCCTAAAGAAGTAGCAGTTATTAAGAAAAAAGTCAAAAAGGAACAACCAGATATGATTTTTTTGCAAGAAACTAAATGATCCAGCAAAACAATGGAAAACATCAGTAAAAAATTGGGCAAAAGAATGGAATGCCTAGAAACAACAAGTAATGGACGGGAAGGGGCCTTGGCCATTCTTTGGGATCCTCAGGTTATCCGGCTTATATCTTCTGAAGCTGTCAGATCTCACATCTCAATAGAAATCCAAATGGTAGGTAATATTGACACCTATCTATGCACAAATGTCTATGGCCCTAAAAAACTAGAGGAAAAATTGCTATTGCTTAGAGGTCTATTCAACTTGCAGCAGCGATATCCCCAAGAAAAAGCTATTTTTGGAGGAGATTTTAATATGATCACTTCACTTATGGAAAAAAAAGGAGGCATCAGAACACTCAACTAAGATACTGAAGTTTTCCAAGACTTTATAAAATCTGCCAAGTTGGTAGACATCTTCCTCAAGAGTAGAGCTTTCACATGGAACAATATAAGAGGGGGTGATAGGAAAATCGCCTCTAGACTGGACAGGTTCTTAGAACTGAAAGCATCCTTCTGGAAGGGGTCATTGTGGATTCGGACATACTACCTAGTGGAGGGTCAGACCACTGGCCCATAATAATGAATGCAGCCATCCTAGGCACACCAAGGAGTAAACCCTTCAGATTTGAAAAGTTTTGGCTCAGTCATCCAGAGTTCACATCGAACATAAAACAATGGTGGAGTGAATCGATAGGTATAAGAGGCACTAAAATGTACATTCTCCAAGCTAAACTTAAACACATCAAAACCAGGTTAAAGTCCTAGAATCAAGAAGTCTTCGACAACATATTTAAATAAAAGAAGGTGTTGGAGGAGAAATTGGAACAGATTCACAAGGAATGGATCCAGGGGAATATTAATCAAGAAACAAGGAACACAGAACAAAAACTCATGTAGGATTGGCAGACCAGATGTCAATAGGAGGAAACTCTATGGAAGCAAAAATCTAGAATTTAGTGGCTTAAGGAAGGTGAAAAGAACACAAAATTCTTTCACAGATCTTCCATTGATCACAAAAGTGCTAATAAAACATTAAGAATAAAGGATGATCAGGGGACCTTTGTGCAAAATCATCATGAAATATTAGCCCTTCTCATAAACCATTTTAGCCAAATTGCTTTCGAACCCAACATAGATAGAGAGGAAGCTATAAGGCATTTAATGACTTCTATTCCCAAGCTTATCACAGAGGATCAAAACAAGGCTTTAAATCGAGCAATCAGTTTGGAAGAAGTGGAAGAAGCAGTAAAATATATGCCCAATGGTAAGGCGCCAGGGCCGAATGGTTTCACCATCGATTTTTACAAAGCATGCTGGGAAATAATCAAAATAGAAGTTTGGGAAGTAGTGGAGGATTCCTGACACTCCTCTTCCATCCTAAAATCCCTCAACTCTACATTTATAACCATTATACCAAAGGATCAGGAAGCAAACACTCTGTCAAAATTTCAACCAATTTCTTTATGCAATGTTCTGTACAAGATTATATCTAAAGTCATAGCTAACAGATTAAAGACAATTCTTCTAGGGATCATCTTGGAAGAACAATATGGTTATGTAAAAGGGATATAGATTATGGATAACATATTGCTAGCTCAAGAGATGATTCACACTCTCCAAACTCAAAAAAAAGCTGGCATTCTAATGCAGCTGGATATTTCGAAGGTTTATGATAAAGTCAGCTGGAACTACTTGGAGGTTATTCTGAATGCCTTTGGCTTTGCGAAGAAGTGGATAATTTGGATCCTAGCCCTGATTAAGTCTACCAGATTTTCAATTTTGGTTAACAGAGCTCCCACAACCCAGTTTACACCTTCGCAAGGTGGGATCCCCTGTCCCCCTTCCTATTTGTAATTCTAATGGAAGGTCTTAGCCGGCTTATCAGAAAGGCTAAAGAGGATGGTATAATTCAAGGACTCCAACCCCTGCCCTCATGCCCTGCAACCACTCACCTGTAGTTTGTCGATGATACAATGATGCATGGCACACCTTTAGTCAAAGAAGCTCTTGGTTTAAAAGACATTCCCAATCGTTTCAGCCTAGTTTCAGGTATGAAACTCAATCTAGCTAAATCTTCCATATTATTTTTTAACACGCACCTAGCAGTCCAGAAAAACCTTTCTAATGTCCTCAGATTCAAGAGATGTAACCTCCCTTTCAGATACCTAGGCATTCCACTGACTGACAAACCTTGGCAAAAAATGGATTGGGAAAAAATGATCGCCAATCTAGAGAAGCATTGTCAGCATTGAACTCATAGAACCCTTAACTTTGTAGGCTGCCTAGTCCTCACCAAATTTGTCCTCCAAGCTATTCCTCAATTGATGTTGTCTATTCTCCTTGCACCTAAAGGTGTTCTCCAAAAAATTTGATTCATCTAGAAATATTTTCTATGGTTGGGTAACTCAGTTAAACAGAAGTGGTCTTTGATGGCTTGGGACAAAATCTGCAAACCCAAACACCTGGGTGGGTTAAATCTTTAGGACCCTTACACCGTCAACCGACTTTGTGGAGCTAAGTTATGGTGGAGATGGGTTAAAGAACCAAAATTACCCTAGGCCAAACAATGGAAAGCTAAGTATGCAGTTCAATATAGCCCTCAAAAATCTGATCAGGATGAAAGAACCACCAGACGGATCTCCAATCTAGAACCTTGCTAGAAATAATCAAGGCATAATTCAATAACAGAGTTTTTGGGAAGTTCATAATGGATAGACTGCTCTATTCTGGGAGGATGCTTGGCAACAATTACCTAGGCTTGAAAGCCCAAATTTCCTCACCATTCAGAGAAGATTCCAGGAACTAAGGAAGATAATTATGGATCATTACTGGAAGCCTAACAATACTAATCAAGCTTGGAAATAGTCGATCTTCAATGATACATTTCAACCAGAATAGGAGGACAACATTATAAGGGCACTGTAAATAGAGCCAGCTAGAAGGAAAATAAGAAATGCTCATGATGCAGATCAACTGCGTTGGGGCAAACTCGAGCGGGGTAATTTCTCCCTCAAAGAAGAAAGAGGTTGTATTGAAGAAACAAACCAAGGGGAAAAAGTAAATTGGTATAATAGAGTATGGGAAGTTGAACTATGGCTGAATATTAAAACCTTTCTTTGGCTCTTGATGCATAGAATAACTCTTACATGGGAGAACCTTTGGAAAAAAGGGTTCATAGGCCCCTCACACTGCCCCCCGTGTGAAAATGAGGAGGAATCCATGAATCACCTCCTCAATATTTGTAGCTAGATAGAAAGCCTATGGAATTGGATGGAAACCATATTCAAAAGTATGGATAGGGACAAATACTCAATATAGGAAAGCATAGTGAATTGGTGAAGTAATTTTTCCAAATCCCAAACAGTCAATACATTATGGAAAGTAGTCCCTAGGTTCATAGTGTGGTTGGTTTGGAAAGAATGAAATAGAAGATTGATTCAAAATGAAGCTAAAACCATAGAGTTTATCAAAGCCACCATATTGCAAAACATGAGGGAAATGACTCTTATCAGATGGAAATCAGAACAGAACAAGGATTTCTCAGTGACTGACTTACAAATTATGCAGGGATCTGGAATTGGAGTAGGTACCATCTCTAGTCCATCTGAAACACGTCAACAACAAGGCCCCTCCATGAATATCTAGCTTCCACCACCAACTGGCTTTCACAAACTCAACTTCGACAAGGCTTCTCGAGGTAATCCTGGATCGACAGGTATAGGAGGTGTCCTTTGAGATTACAAAGGGGAAATTCAACATATTTTCAGTCAATCATTGGGAGAAGGAGCCAACAATGAGATGGAATTCGCAGCTTTGGAACAAGGGCTTCGAATACTAATTCACCTGGGAACAAGAGCTACAGTGGTGGAAGGGGATTCTCTTTTGGCTATCAACGCCACAAGCAAAATGCAGATGGCATCAAAACCGGGTAAGGTAACGAAGCATTGGAGGTTGGCCAAGGTCACAGAGCTCATAGTAGAGAACCTCTCAAGCCTTGATGGAATCATTCTTCAAGCGGTAAGAAGGACGTCAAATGTGGTGGTTGATTGTCTGGTCAACTATGGGATTGATCACCACATTACCTACCCGAACACCTATTGGCATGATGTCACATGCACAGAACGTCGTGATAGGTGTTTACTTATTTTGAGACAAGACATTCATTCTAGGGAAGAGGGGTGTAGTAGTACAATGGGACACGCCTTAATAGCGAATGAAGATAGCCTTTAAGGCTCACTTCTTGGATCATAATACCTTGATATGGATGGGGAAGGGTAGACACCATCACCCGTAGTGGAAGATGAAGGAAATCCTACAGAAGAATGATTGTCAGAGAACTCTAGGCTCATCGAATGACACGTGACCCATGACAAGAAACCTCAAGCAAGACAAATCCTCTACCTTGGATCACAGGCAGGGGTAGGCTCGCCAGAAAAGAAAGAGAAGTAACTTGGCTAGAATTTGGAGATATATGCAAGCCTTACTCAACCTATGCAATCATTCATCCACTATAACTTTAGGGTCCCGCCTAAAAGCACCCACATCTTTTGCTCCTCACCCGACTCTTTATCCTGAGTGTTTTTCTTGTTTCTTTGTCTAGTTCTCTAAAAAGTCTCCTTCAACCTTTGTCAACCATAACAACATGATGTCAACTGAGGGTTGTCACAATGAATCAACCACCAGAGAGCTAAAAAGAGCAAGGGAGGCTTATGAAAGTCTCAGCTAGAGGGAAGAAGTTAATTGACGAGTTGGAAGTTGAAGTTAATGAGGAGCAAGAGAAACAAGAAATGCAACCAATTGAGGAGGAAATTGAGTGGATTGCAGATCCTGGAACCCAGACCACTAGAGCCACGTAGTTTGTCAGGACATAGTGTGAGGTGTCGCGCATGAAAACCATGCTGGTGAAAGCACTGGTCAAGCAGGGGGAAGCCATGAAAGAAGCTTACTACACAACAATGCTAGCTTCAGCTAAAAAATCGGCCAGAATTGATGCTTTGGAAATATGCATGAAGTCGCTCATAGAAGAATAAAATTACTGGTAGAGGATCTGAGGGCCTTCACTAGGCTTTTTAAGCTCTCTATCCAACGAGGTATGAACATCGCTATTGATATTCCAACGGAAGTTATCAAAGCCCCAGTGGAGCATTACCAGAAGGCCCAGAAAGCCCCAAATTCTGAACACGTTAAGGCAACAGTTGGCCCTAGAACCACCTTCAAAGACTATGTGGAACTTGAGCTTTACTTTTGTTTGAGTACTCTACTCCATGCCAGCCAGCCTTTGAAGACTTGTTGGCTAAATTTTGTTCCTGTTTCTGGGTCTCAGGTCTTTACAGTCACTCTTTTGTTATGTATTTGGATTCAGGAAGCCTTGCATGGCTAGCCCCTTCTAGTCTATAACACTAAATGGAAAGTTTAGGTTGTCTGTTTTGTTTGTGTCTTGGTTAGGCCTGTCTTCCCAGTGTGTAGGCCAGGTTTCATTTAATTTTCAAATCAAATTTTGTTCGACCAAGTGGAAAGTGGAATGGTTTGTTGGGTCATTTCGACTAATGTATTTAATGTAATTTTGTGAATTAATATACTTTTACTTACTTGTAAAAAAAATGGTTTAGATCACTGACAGATCTGCTTGAGTATTGACCTAATGTCATGGCCTCATAATATACTATTTTGTCTCAATTTTTTGTGATAACAATGGTCAAGAGAGATAGGAATATTGGGAGGCTCAACAATGTTTAAACTTCATAAAGAGCTCAAAAATATAAAAATGGATGCTCAATGGTTGGAACAACGGCGAATTTGGCAACATTATAAAAGAAAAGTGTGAAATCGAACAAAAAATGGAAGTGGTCTAACATGAAGCTATTCTATTTGGCAAGTTAGAGGAGTTAATCAAATAAGAGGCTTCCACTCTCAATGATATGGAGGAATGACAAAAGAAGGAAGAGCTCCTTCAGCAACATAAATCCAAATTCACTGGCTCCAATAAGAAGAAAAGAACATGACCTTTTTCCATAACTATATGCTCCATCATCACCATCACATATATATATCTTTCCTTAAAAATCTAGAAGGTGGAAAATTACAGACAAGTTAGGAGATCTCCAAAGGAATTTCTCATCTCTTCCAAAATATTCTCTCTAAACCCTCAACTAATAGGAAATCCAAAAAAAACTCAAGTGCATATGTAAAGTGATCACTTTAGAACATAATGAAGCCCTGTTCAAAGTTATCTCCTTCGAATACTTAGGAGCCATAATAAAAACAATGCCAAACAATAAAACATGGTGACCACATAGTTTCACTATTGAATTCTTTCGAATGTGTTGCCCAATCATTGGGAATGAATTTTGGAAAGAGGTAAAGGAATCTCGATAGTCTCAATCTATTCTTAAAGCCTTCAATACTACTTTCCTAACTCTAGTGCCTAAGAAAGAAAAGGTGGAAGATCCAAATCGGTATAGGCCTATCACCTTATGTAATGTTGTTTACAAAATCATCACTAAAATCATAGCTGAGAGACTCAGCCTTTTCTCCCAAATCTCATTTCTCCAAACCAAACAAGATTTATTGAAGGTCAGTAAATCCTTAAATGAATCATGGTAGCCCATGAAGCCATCCATTCTCTAAAAATCACAAAGAAGAAATGTATGATACATAAAAACTATCTTTCCAAGGCATTTGACATGTTTAATTGGAAATTTTTATGTAGCATCCTTAAAGCTTTAAGTTGCTTTAGTGATTGTATAGAATGAATCAACAACATTATCTCATCAGCTTCCTTCTCATTCTTATCAATGGATTTCCCTCTACGCATTATACCTAAACTTGTGGGATATAGAAAGGGAACTCGTTATCTTCATTCCTCTTCATACCCATCGAGAAAGGATTGGGATTCCCACTCAAAGTCGTAGCTACAATGAAAAGGCTTAAGGGTCTTCGCTTGTTTTGGAATGATTTGTTGCTCATCCACCAACGGCTTATTAACAACACTATCAACATGGACACTCCAACGGTTTATAAATCTTGATAGTTTGAAAATATTTTTTTTTTATCATTTTACTTAGCTATGGAAATAAACAAGACTAAATATGAAATCTTCTTCTTTAACACCCCCATTGTAGTCTAGAGACACATTGCCAATATTTTGAATTTTCAAAAATGCATGATCCCTTCAAAATATCTAAGTGTCCCATTGGCATCTAACTCTCTCAAATGGATTCTATGGGAGTAATTATTATCCAAATTCAATAGCAAATTGGTAGGCTAGAATTTCCATTCTATTGCCCTTGTTGGAAGATAGGTACTCCTAAAAGTAGTATTCAAGAATTTCCTATTTATTTGCTCGTAGCAATGATGGCTCCATCCTCGATTCTATGTGAGATGCACTAAATTAAGTGAATGTTCCTCCAAGATTCCTTTCACAAAAAAAAGGTCCTTAGTGACATGGGACAAACTCTACAAGCCAAAGCTGAAAGGTGAACCTAGGCTACGTGACCCCTTGATCGTGATAACCATTCTAGGAAAAACAATTTAGTGGTGATGGTTCCAAGGAGGTGTGAATCTCTGGAAAAGTATTTGGAAGCCTAAGAATACTTCTCAAACTCCTCTACAACACATCATTTAAATACACATCACAACTCCTCGTTCCTCTATATGGACCCTTGCTAAAAATGGTATGCATTTTATTCAACAACACTATTTATTGGATGTTAATGATGGCCATACTTCCTTGATGATTCATGGTAGCAGCTTCCTAAAATCAATTATCAACAACGGCTGGACATGATGTGACTATATATGACTGCTCAAGTCTTAACTAAACTTACAGACAATTGGGTAAATGCTCACTCCAACTCACGATTGTGCCAATGGATCCCACTAGAGGTATGACACCCCAAAGTGGATGCCAAATCATGGACAACATTTTAGAGAAACCTACAAAAAAGGTACATTCCATATTCACCCTATCCAGAAAAGTTTCATTGGGGTTACATGCTCAAAGGAACCTTTCTATTCATGAAGCCTATAACTTGGAAGCGAGTCATCAAGTGCTACGGTCCAAAATATGGAGACTTAATTTATGGCCTAAGATCTCCTTTTTTCTATGTTTCTTGATGTAGAATAATCTTGTAACGTGGGATACAATTTGAAAGAGAAACTACTAGGGGCCATCACAGTGTCCATTTTATCTTCTACTTCATGAAAAAATGGAGGGTTTTTTCAAAAATTGTGCTTTATATGTGGGTCTATGGGCTAGGTTGGTAGAACACCTCACTTATTCAAACAAGGAACCCACCAATATTCTCAACACTATTGTTAGCTAGTGCTCTTAGCCATTTTCCAATCCCATTCCGAATCACATGTGGACCCTTTCTATTGGCATTCTTCTCTAGATAATCTAGAAAGAATGCAGCACAAGAATTTTCAAGGGCTCTTCCATCCATTTAGACTCCCTCTAGAACTATATCCTTACTCTTTCACCAAAGGAAATTTCAACCTAAAAGTTCCCATGAAATTTTCATGTAGTTTCCATATCATAATATGTAAACCAATAAAAATCCTTTAAATTTAAAATGAGATACATGTAAATATTTTGGAGGTAAAAGAAGAAAACTAACTTTTTAAATTGTATTTATGGCTTATTTCCTTGTAGCTTTATTCAAATTTCAAGTGTAGACATGTGTTGGATGTGGAATTAAATTCCACATCCATAGAGTATCTATTATGCATAATTTTAAGAAGACTGACATTCATAAAAATTGAAGATACATTAAAAAATGTATTGAAGATACATAAAAGAAAATGTGTTCAACACATTTTTTAAATGTATATTCATTTTTTATCAATGTGCATCTTCTCAAAAGTATTGATAATGGGCACTCGTTGGAGGTGCAATTTAATTTCACATTCAAAGAGTGTCTACATTTGAAATTTGAGTAAGCCTATAAGGAGATAAGACAAAAATACAATAAAAAAAATAGTTTTCTTCTTCTCCCTCCAAAATTCATCTATTTTTTATTATTTTAACTATTATTTTATTATTTTTCCTTAGGAGGCCACTTTTAGGATAAAATTTCCTTTAATGCCTGGTCCCCACAAGAATGACAGACCTTTGGCCACAAAGCTAGACTCCTTCACTATTGGTTTTCTCCCTCCCCCCCCTGCCCCCTCCAGTTCATTTTCATCCTCTCATGTCACCCATCTCCCCTTAGTTATCTCATCAACTTGGCTCCCCCCACCTATTTTTATTATATTAAACTTTGATGAGGCATCCAAAGGAAATATTGGCCGAATGGGGTATGGTGGTGTCATCCGTGATCATGCAAGTATTCCTATCTACATGTACACTGGAAATTTTGGTATAAAGAGTAAAAATATTGTTAAAATTATCACTCCCATACTTAGGCTAGAAATCTCTCAATTCGAAGGAATTACTATGCTCCAAGTGGAAGGAGACTCCCAACTCATTGTAAAGATGCTTTGAAAAATTCATAATGGCACATGAATAAACAAAGTATCTATGATCTAGTGTCTAGAATCACTCCTCGGTTAGGTCTCCTTTGTCACCACCAACATCCTTTTTATAATTCCATTACATGCTCATGAATAGGAAACAAAATAGTAGACATGTTTGCCAATTATGGATGTTTAGATTTCGCACCATCTGTATCCTTCACATAGAGCCTTATTTAGTATCACCTCTTAGGGTCATTTGTTGACAATGCATTCAAAAAGACCATCCATCCTTATATGTGGTGCTTATCAGGACTAAAAGGGTGGGAGGGAGAGTTACTATTGTCCCTCAAGGCCAGAGGACTAGTGAACCTAGGAACACACCCCCATGATGAATTTAATTTCCCTCAACTTTCAACATGTCAACCATCATTCAACCCAATCACATTTTAAGTACCTTGTGTTCAACCCTTAGCTATATCTCATGCATTATGTATATCACTTGGGCTTTCACTTATGTAGTCTTCGAGCGGGGGTAGATATTACCCATGGCTTTAGGAACCTAATATCATTTTGACCTTGGCCCTATAGAAATTGATGGTCAGTATAACCTTGCAATTGTATTAGCAGTGAGAAGAAGTAGCTTTTCCCATTGTTGTCCATAGTCGTGCTTCACGGTGCTCACGATAGATAAAAACCAACTTCCTTAATTCCAGGGAATTTACTAGTCCAAGTAAGATGCTCTTCCCTTAGTTCCATGACACCAACAAAGTTAGTGACTTCTATTTTCTTTACAGTCGTTATTTCATTAAGCACCCACCTTCCACCTTTAGGTTAGATACCTTTTTAGACATTCGTGTCCTCGAGCCTTCTCAACTTCAAAGATTTCTCTATCGCTCCTAGTGTTAGTCTTTGGGAGTATCCTCATTGATCTACTTCTAGGCCTTTTCCCATGTCTAGACCTCCCCCCACCTCTGTGCCATCATTAGGCCTCTCTTTAGCCCCTTTACACTCCCCTCTTTATTCTCCTCCACTCATTCTAGTGCTCCACTTGCTGCTTCACACTAGGACCTCTTCTATTGGCATTTTCCATGGATTCATTTCATTATTCCTCCATTGGTTCTCTCCTACAATCTGCCTCCCCCCCTTCCCATTCTTGTTAGCATTACTGGTGGAAATCATTGGTTGTAGCTCTTACTCTGTCATCCATTCTCCTTGTGCACTTGCAGCATTGCCCCCTCATTTTACAGCTCCTTCCATTTTTTTCTCTTGTGCTTAAATTATTTCTTTCTCTAATCTCTCCTCCATGCCTTATCAGTTCACTCAAATGTGTAGTGGATCGACTTACTATTAATATATGGCCAATAAACATAGCACATATATGTGCCATCATTTGAAGGACGTCTCCTCTCACTTTTTTGACCCCACTCTAACCTCATCCAAGAAGTGCTAACCCATACTGAGGGAGAACAATCCTCTCATAAGTGTCACCTCTCGAGTATGGAGGCTCTTATTGAGCTAGAAAATTGGATACTAGAAACTAGGCACATAGGGCTGATTTGATCAATATATGCACAAACCTGATCTCTACTAATATTATATGAAATTCGTCTTAGGTCGAATCTTATTGGATAGACACAAACATCAGGGAAATCACCTTCGTTCCCTTAAGCATCTGCATTGCTTTAATCCATAGATTTTGATCCTTTGGCCTAGTTTATATCACTTCTATGCTCTATTGGTCTTTTGTTCCTACTATTTATTTACATGCCTAATTAGGCCCACCTCTTAGCTTTTGTATGGTAAACTTTGATTATCCTAATACTCAATTACCTATCGCTTCTCTATGGAGAGTCAATTTTGGTTTGGTCGAGTGTCCCCAATGAGAGACTCACTTAAACTCATTCTGATTTTCTAATCTCTAATTTTGAAGGCTATATAATTTACCCAACCATTACAAAAACAAAAATAATAAAAATATAGATATCAAAATTAATTAAGTAACACGGATATTCAAATAGTTTATTTAAATACTATATTGAGATATTTTTAAAAAATAATAAAAATTTAAATTG
Source organism: Pinus taeda (assembly GCA_000404065.3). Taxonomy (NCBI): domain Eukaryota; kingdom Viridiplantae; phylum Streptophyta; class Pinopsida; order Pinales; family Pinaceae; genus Pinus; species Pinus taeda. The sequence goes on along the minus strand of APFE031272796.1, from coordinate 95,668 downwards.
AAAGTAAAAATATAAAATTTCGTTACGTTAGTTGATATGGATATTGAAATGTCTATTTTTTTTACAACATTTTGTAACTTTGACCCTTTAGTTTTTACAACTTCATATCACTTAATGACCAATTAAAATGTCTCCAAAGCTATTTATTTTTATTTTTTTATTATAATCAACCTAATCTTTTATTTAGAAAATATATTATTTTTATTTAAATATATATTTCAACTCAAAATTAAGCCCATAAAAAAATATACCTTTAGCCTATAGGATAGCCCTCTGCACGCAATAAAAGCTCTAATCAATGCTTTTATTTCTCTTAAATAAATGAACATTGATTGATTGATTACTACCGTGGCTATCTTCATATCTTTCAAATAGATGAACATCAATTGATAGATGCCATGACATGGCAATACCACAGTCAAACAGTTCACCATTGGATTGCCGTTCCCTGGCCATATGGCCAACCAGTGATGGTTGTGGAGAATGGTGATTGAAAACGCCAACACCTGTTCCACAGACCGCTTCAAAAACATCCAATTAGATTGCGCTTTCCAGGCCATAACGCTAACCCATTATGATTGTGGAGAATGGTGATTGAAAGCGCCAGCATCTATTACAGAGAATGCTGCTAAAACACGCAAAGCAAAATATCTGCAGGGACATGATACCTATGCTTCCACGTCTGTGCGCATTTAAATTTGAAAGTGACTTTATCAGCTAATTTAAAAAGGAGTTGTCTATAATGCGACTTTTTGGAGATTCCGGTGACGGAATCCACCTGAAGAAATGAGGTTAAATCTTGATTTTTAGCAGTTAAAATGGTTTTTTAACTGCATATTTGGATTCAGCGCGCTGAAAAACCCCTGGGAGCCATTGATTGTGCAGAAACCAGCTATCAAACTTGGGATTCCAGTGAATTGCTGCCGGATTTTGAGAAGAAAAATCCGCCGGAAAGACTTTCAAAAAGTCGCGTTATAGACTACTGCATTTAAAAAGGCATATGCACGTTTAACTTTGATTTCCTGCAGTCAGCTGTGTCTGCGCTTCATTGGGAAGTACTATGACGTCATGGTGCATCCGGCGTACGTTGGGGACTCGGGACGGGTTGGGCATTTTATTTTTAATCGAGTTATTTTTAGTATAATTTTTTGGAATTTTTTTTTGAATTTATTGAAAATTGATAAATAATTTTGGTAAAATTCAAATATCTTAAGAGTTTTTAAAAATGCTTAAAAATTAAATTTATATTTATGACTAAAAAAATAAGCTTAAATAATATAAATTCACATTTCACTTTAAATTCACAAAATTTAACACCAAAAATTCAAAAAATCACACTAAAAATAACTCCAATTTTAATTTTCCGAATGATCAAGAAGTACTTAAATTAGTTGACAAATTGCATGTCCTCGATATAAATGAATGAGCAGTTTTCAAAACGATGATGTGGTTCGTAGATTCAAGACGCTGGTAGATGTATTTAATTAAATAATCAAATTATTTTTGGTTTTATTTGGGTACTAGTTTTACCTTTCAAAATTCAATGAAAAGTGGTAAATGTGATTCAATGAAAAATGGTAAATGTGAATTGTCAACTCCATATAAACGGGGTTTATGTTTATCTGAATCTATAATTTTTTTAACAAGTTTAAATAAAAAATAAATAAAATATTGTAAAAACGGTGAGTATTTTAGGATTTGTCAAGGTTGTGAATTAATTTACATTTTCAAATATATTTTAAATAACTAGATATAATGATTTTACTTAGAATGATATTATTAAATTTTAGTGAGAAAAAAGATACTTTTGGTGAGGGTCGTTAACACTAATTCTCTTTTTCGTGACACTTTTGTTGAGGGTCGCTAAAGGCCCATCACTAATTCTCTATTTGGTAACACTTCTAGTGATGATCTTTTATTGACCCTCACCAATTCTCTTTTTGGTTACTTTTGGTGATGATAAAAAAATGTTCGTCATTATTGATCGTTCCAATGAGTTTTTGATGACGCTATGTACCTGTTACCATATTTTTTGTCAAAAAATAATGTTTAAGACCATTGTTGTGGAGAATTTTTCATTATGTGTCCAAGGTTACCCCTACTTACACCCATAGTATGCGAATAGACCTATGCATAAATCAGTATGCGAATAGACCTATGCATAAATCATTTTCCCAGGAATAAATATGACCTACCAAGTTAAAACTTCATCAATAGTGATGGTTAAGGTCCTTTTCATTATCTCTCATGTGGAAACATAATAATAGACTAACACAATAGTCTAAACTCTCATTATCGGGAATCTAATCTCCCGTTAATCATCATGTATGAATTTATCAAAGCCTTTCCCTCACCCCCTTCCTATCGGGGCTGGTTATCCCTTATAAACCTTTATAAATCCTTGTGGCCGCACATACATACATAACCTTCCTTTTTAAAGTTTAGTTACATATATTTTAACCCAAGAAACCTTCTATCATTGGACTTATATATATATATATATATATTATATATATATATATATATATATAATATATATCCACACATAATAATTATAAACCATTTACAAAGGAATTAATCGCAAAACATAACTTTTTGCCTTTTTGCGGCCTCTGCACACTTACCGAGGTTCTGCCTTTATCGCAATCGGGTATCGGCTCCTCCGTGAGTCATAACACATATATGCCCTATTTCCCCTCCGATTCTGATATGTAACTATTGGAATCGTTTTAACACCATTTAAGCCTTAAAATACTCGGCCCATGCACTTTATGGAATATAAAGGAAAACACTAAAGTTTCGCTCCGAACCATATATGCAGATCTCAAAATTTATACATCTACAATTATATTTATCATCGGGTCTACCACGCTTCTGCTATGTTGCTCCTCCTCCGATTCCCAATTGCCAATCTACCTCATCCCTCATCGGCGATATCGCAATATCGCTATCGGCATATTGGCATGGACTCACGGCTGATGCTTACTCTTTGATTAATCCGATGCGAACTAATCACTGCCATTGATCTTCTTCCTGATCCAACGGTCCACATTTGATGTCGCTTGATCGCAATTGCTTATGGCCAAGGTTAATCACTTTTTACGGAAACATTGCGATCTAATCTTCTCCACTGATCCGTCAGATCCAACAGCTTCTGAGCAATAGGGCTTCGCTTCTTAATCCTACCTTTCTTCATGGTTTTTACGCCCTTCTCCAATGTTTCTTGTGGTTTCGGGTTTCCGTTGTGCGACTCTCTCTTGAGCTTCACTTTGTGAGTTCTTTGATCACGATTACTCCAACATTAATTTGGTTCTTTAAAAGGTTTCAATGACTCTCCATGATCCTCTGTCTCGTCTCCTCCTCTGCATTCTGCTTGAATTCTGCCTTGGCCCAACTCGCCTCGTTGTTCCTCTAGAATAGTCTATATTCCTCGATTCTGTTTGTGCTCTTATTTAACTTGCACATACAACTATTAGACTCACACATAATATCATCAATGTACTTTTGTGGATCACTCAGCACATAAAAGGAAATACACAGTCATAGTAATTCAACTACTCATTTTATTAATAATGCACATATACAATTGACTTCAGCCTAATTTACATTCAGTCAGCCCTCATGCTCCTCTTGGAGACTCTCTCTCTGGATGGCTTGGCTTGGCTTTGCTAACCTCTCCAACTTTTCTCTTTTTTTCTTTGGAATAGATCATGTTTCTTTACAGTTGACGAACCGTTCCTCAGTTACTTTTCAGTTGTTCAACAGTTTCTTCAAACAAGTTCCTAACTAATCCTAACTTGATTTACTTGCCTAATTTAAAAACTAACAATGGCTAAGTCAACCTTAATTATAAATGAACTAGTAAATGGGCTTCCCTATCTATGCTTGCTAAGAAATAAATATTGTTTTACAGGAAATTTTACAATGGCCCCTTCTTGGCTAACGTCTAAACCTTTGGGTCCGACTAGATACTTCGAGCTTGACCTTTCAGAGCCAATGTTACTGCATTGGACTCCCAAAGTTGAAAACATTCATGATCTCCTGATCATGTGTCTTCATATGTTGTTAGAAAACCGCCAAGGTCGCAAACTTTAGTTTGCAACCACCCAAATGCTTTGCTCCTTTACTGCTGCTACATGTCTGCTGTCTTTTTCTTTATCATTCTCTCCTTGTCAATCAGGTTCATATTCTGATTGATCATCCTTCCCGTTGTTGTCAACCTCCTCCATATGGACTTCCTCATCATTAACTGCCATAACTCTTCAATCTCCATCTCTAGCATTTCTTTGGGCTGGTCCATATTCTGCCATTCACTGTTATCTCTTTCTATCTACTTCAGGTTGTTGTTGTTGTCCACTAACTCTTCAAATTATTGTTGGTTACTTCCACTGTGTAGTTGTTGGTTCCTTACTGCCACCTTCACTTCCTTACCCTCTTTCATGATTATCTCTTTCTGCATTGAATCATGACTTCCAACATTCTCTCCAGCAATTGAACATCTTTGTTCCATGGATTAAATTCTTCCATAGAATCTTCTCCTTTTATTTTTATTTGGCTTCCCATCTGTGCCAAATTTCCTCTAGCATCTACAACTATACCTGCACTCACAAAATAATTATTAAAATAGAAAACATAAGGCCTCAGTGCTTCTTCCTTTGGCAACACATCAATATACTGCTCTGTTTTCTCCTCCTCTATCAGCATATCAGACCACTGATTTAAATTCTCAAAAGAATTCATGAGACCATCAGCTAGTCTCTCCTCCACATCATTCGTTACAAGGATGTCTCCTCGCTTGGGTTCACAATAGTGAACTTCTTCTTCTGCAACTTCCCCTTGTTGCTTCATATATTCAGATTTATTGCCTATCATCTTCACAAATTTATACTCATCCACATTTTCTTCTCTATTATCTAGTACACCGGAATCAACCAATTCGTTAAGCATAAATGTTTCACCATGTTTTATTTCTTTGCCAACATTTTTGACAAATTCTTTTCCACATTTGTCACCCATGACATTCTCATTCAAATCTGATTTTATAGTCTGGACACTTATTCTTTGGTTTTCCAGCCTTTTCTCCAAAAGACTTAGCTTATGCCACAAATCTGCCATCTCACTTTGAATTTCTCCCAAAAATTCTATACAATCCTCACTATCTTCTTCTTTGTGACAAGCATAACTTACTGGTGGCACTATTTCTTCATTCGAAGGAAAATCATCATCATACTTTGCTTGGCAACTTTCAACTTCATTCAAGACAATTCCATAGGATGGTTTGTCTTTTGCAATACCTGCATTCACACATAATTTGTAAATTTTAAATGCATGATATTTCATGATCTCATTTGATGATTCAATCATCAAATCCTCCTGTTGGTCCAAGTCCTCTACATGACTCAACAAATATTCATTGGTCTTCTTCTCAACCTCTTCAAGCTCCCGACTTGGTTTCTTGATATCGTTTTCTACTTCTTCTTTTAGAACAGAATTTAGATTCTGCCTATCTTCTTCCTTCTTTATGACAATATCAGAAAATTGTCCTTCTTCATGTGTTCCACCTGCAACCATACACAAATTATCAGATTTAAAATCATGTGACTCTTTGATCTCACTTGAAGTTTCAGTCTTCAAGTCTTCATCTTCACCCAGAACCTCACCCTGTTCTGGTTCACAAATGGATTCTTCCATTTCCAACTCAGCCTCTCTGAGTTCTTCCACCTTCCACTTTACTTTCTTCTACTGTAGCCTTCTATGTAGCTTGGACCACTTCACTACCTTTTTCCTGAAGGCCCAAACTTGTCTTTGGTTTTCCTCAAGTATCATCCTTAATACATTGATTTGTTCCTTTATCTCTGCAATCTCCTTGTCAAGATCCTCTTGACTCATCCTCTTGCCACTTGCCCTGGCGACCTCTTTCTTCATCTTTCTTCTACTATGGTCTTTCTCAGAACCTCTACTATGACTATTACTAGTCATCTTCTTCACCACTTCTATGAGTTCCTCATTCATTCACTATGAGCTGTATTAAATCCTCAACAACAACAAGTCCTCCTTCTTGCAACCTACGCCACCAAGATTTCCTCTATACTTGGTCTTTTGGTAAGTACCTGGTTCTCTATCTCTGGAACCTCCTTTGAGCACTTCTATCTACTCCTTCTAGGCTTCAACTCATATGCACCTTTTAAGAACACAAATGTCCTCTTCTATTTCAATCACAATGAAATACTTGGTTTTGACCACCTCTTCTTTCATTTAGAATGTCTTACCAACTTCCTTTCCTTACCTTAACAATTCTATCACATCCTTTATGGAATTACTTTTGTGAGCTGCAACAATACCTCTACAGCAACAAGTCTCCTCCTTGCTACATATGCCCCACTAAGCTTCTCTCCTCTGAGCTCAGTCTGTTAGCATTTCTCCAGTTCTTTCCCCTTGAACCAATTGAACACTCCTCGCTCTAGATTGTTGCAACCTTCTCACCTTCTTATGTTGTTACCCATGTATTAGTGTAAAAATACACATTCTCCAATCTTCAAATCAATTTGAAACAAAACATGTCATCTCACCTTCAAGATCTCTGCATGATCTTGTTCTACCATTCTCCTGCACTTTGAATGGATTGTTCTCTGTCTTCTTACATCTCTAAGTTCTGCTGCACTTCACCCCTGTGTGCGTGCACTTCACCTCTACGTGCTTGCTACTTATTAGCTTAAAATCTAATCTCCCTTGCCTTCATAAACAACTTAAAATGTGACTTTCTTCTAATTTTTCTCAAAGAGCTTTAATTTGCTCTGATACCAATTAACGCAAGGTTACTCCTGCTTACAACCACAGTATGCAAATAGACCTATGCATAAATCATTTTCCCGGGAATAGATATGACCTACCAGGTCAAAACTTCATCAATAGTGATGGTTAAGGCCCTTTCCACTATCTCTCATGTTGAAACATATTAATAGACTAACTCAGTAGTGTAAACCCTCATTATCGAGAATCTAATCTCCCCTTAATCTTCGTGTATGACTTTATAAAAGCCTTTCCCTCATCCCCTTCCTATCGGGACTTGTTATCCTTTATAAACCTTTATAAATCCTTGTGGCCGCACATGTATACATAACCTTCCTCTTTAAACTTTAGTTACATATTTTTTAACCCAAGAAACCTTCTTTTTTGGACTTATATATATGATATATTATATATTATATAGTATTATATATATATATTATATATATATATTATTATATATCTATATTATTATAACCAATATCTATGATAATATAAATCATTTACAAAGGAATTAACCGCAAAACATTACATTTTTCCTTTATACGGCCTCTGCACACTTATCGAGGTTCCACCTTTATCACAATCGGGTATCGACTTCTCTGCGGATCATAACACATATATGCCTTATTTCCCCTCTGATTCTGATATGCAACTATCAGAATCATTTTAACACCATTTAAGCCTTAAAAGACTTGGCCCATACACTTTATAGAATATAAAGGAAAACACTAAAGTTCTGCTCCAAACCATATATGCGGATCTCAAAATTTATATGTTCGCAATTATATTTATCGTTAGGTCCACCACGCTTCTGCTATGCTGCTCCTCCTCCGATTCCCGATTGCCGATCTGCCTCATCGCTCATTGGAAATATCGCAATATCGCTATCAGCTATCGCTATCGGGATATTGTCATGGACTCATGACTGATGCTTACTCTTTGATTTAATCTGATGCGAACTAATCCTTGTCGTTGATCTTCTTCCTCATCCAACGGTCCACACTTGATTTCACTTGATCGCAATCACTTATGGCCAAGGTTAATTGCTCCTCACCAAAACATTGCGATCTAATCTCCTTCGTTGATCTGTTAGATCCAACGACTTAAGAGAAATAAGGCTTCGCTTCTCTATTCTTCCTTTCTTCATGGTTTTTACGCCATTCTACAACGTGTCTTATGGTTTTGCGTTCCCCTATGCGACTCTCTCCTTAGCTTCACTTCATGAGTTCTTTGATCACGATTACTCAAACATTACTTTCATTCTTTAAAAGGTTTCAAGGACTCTCCATGATCCTTTTTCTTGTCCTCTCCTTTGTGTTCCGCTTGAATTCTGCCTAGTCCCAACTTGCCTCGTTGTTCCTCTAAAACAATCTATATTCCTTTTTTCTATCTATGCTCTTATTTAACCAACACATACACCTGTTAGACTCACATAGAATATCATCAATGTCCTTCTGTGGATCACTCAACACATAAAAGGAAATACATAGTCATAGTTATTCAGCTAGTCAATTTATTAATAATGCACAGATACAATTGACTTTAGCTTGATTTACATTCAGTCAGCCCTTATGCTCCTCTTAGAGACTCTCTCTCTCTGTGGCTGGCCTGGCTTCACTTTGCTAACCTCTCCAACCTTTCTCTTTTTTTCTTTTCAATACATCATTAGTAGTTTCTTTACAGTTGAGGAACTGTTCCTCAGTTACTTTTTAGTTGCTCAACAGTTTCTTCAAACAAGTTCCTAACTAATCCTAACTTAATTTTCTTGCCTAATTTAAAAACTAACAATGGCTAAGTCAGCGTTAATTATAAATGAACCACTAAATAGAATTCCCTATCTACACTTGCTAAGATATAAATATTGTTTTACATGAAATTTTACAATGGCCCATTCTTAGATAACATCTAGACCTTTAGGTCCGACTAGATACTTTGAGCTTGACCTTTGAGAGCCAATGCTCCTGCATCACATAGTGGTTATAATAGTCAATCAATTTGTTAAGAAGTAATTAGTGTGTATCATTTCCCTCAAGTCATAAGAATATAGTTTTCCTATGAGTCAACACATGATTCATCTCTATTAGGTTTATTATCTATCAAATTTCCTTTAAATAAAGTTCCACTAGTGTGTGTAGGAACTATATTATTTCATACATAATCAATATCTATCAATTCTATTAATGAGAGAGACCTATCACTCCTCAACACTCATGGCACACCTTAACATGCTTTGGAACAGTACACTAACATTCATTGGTACCTCCCATGTCTTGGAACATCTTTGCACTTGGAAGATCTTTGTACCTAGAACATCTTTCCATGAGTAGGACACCCAAGCACATGTTGGCATGCCCTAGCATAGCATAACACTCCCCTATAATGTTTTGGCATGTGCTGTAATCCCTAGCATGCTTTGGAATACCTTGGCATAATATTGCATTGACAAACATTAGCACTTGGCACACATTGGCACTTGAGATATATTGGAACATATTCTTAGTGTGCCTAGCATTCCCCTTTTGAAAAGGATAAAGTACTGACTTATTAACCCTCTTATGTGTTCATTTCCTTGCATTTTATCTTGGTTATTCCTTTTGTTGCCTTGAAACTCTTGACGCATATCGGCATAGTCTAGCACCCTGCACATCGTAGCATGTCTTAGCACCTGGCATGCCTTGGCACTATTTCGCACATGTTAGCACACCCCAGAACTACCTAGCACACTCTAGCACTTCTTGACATTCCCTGATATTCCCTGGCATGCCTTACCCGTGCTTAGCATACTTTCTCACTCCCTCCTTGGCATGACAACTAGCACTCATTGACACTCCCTGACACACCCTCATATTCATTTGCTTCCATGAATTTTGACCTATTCCTCCTTTGTGTTGTCCTAGTATTCCCCAACACTCCTCAGCATGCATTGGCACTCTCTAGCACACCTTAGCACTCTTTGATACGCTCTTCCACTCCATAGCATGCATCACACTCCCTAATGCACATTGGCACTTGGCACATGTTAGCACTTGCCATGTCTTAGCATGTTTGGCATGCGTTGAGATGAATTGGTATGATTTTGCATGGTTTAATTTTAATTTTATTTGATATCAATTATTGGAAACTAGATGAGAAGAAACAGAGGAAGATTTAGCACTTAGAATGCAACGACCCTTGGCACTTGGCACCTATTGGCACCTAGTGTTGGTGTGCCTAGCATGCCCCTCATGGAAAAGGTAAATTGATGACTTATTAACCCTATTATATGCTCATTTCCTCGTACTTTAACCTATTCCTACCTTTTGTTTCCTTGACAGTCCCTGGCATGCATTTTCACACCCTTGTACATCTTGACATGCCTTAGCACTTGGCATATATTAGCTTGTTTGACATGTCTTCGTACTATCTAGCACATGTTAGCATCCATAGTATTCCCTAACACACCTTGGTAGTCATGACCTCACAAATATCATTACATGTTTCCATGGTTTGGGAACCTTACATTCACTAGAACACCTTGACACTCCCTAGTTGTCATGCCCTCTGTTATATTCCTCCACAATGTCCCAGGTTGATGAGAAGATTGACAGACGTAACCACAGACCAAGATTTTAGTTTGGTATCTAGCCCTACAAAACCAGAGACGGATCTTTCTATAAAATCACAGCCAATAGATGTTTGGAATGTAAAGGATTTTAGGCTAGATAGCTAAGTTCAGGTGGGTTTTGGAAAATTTAGGCTTATCATGTTTGCTTGATAACCCCACCTCCATGGATTGTACTGACATGGCTTGGTGCTGGCTTGATGAAGTGGTTATATGCGTTTTCAAGGCTGCCTCAATGAAGGTGTCCCATGTCATGTTCTTCTCTTTCAACTGATGGAGTACTATAATCTTTATCAGGCTAAGGTGAAAGAGGTTTTGATAATACACTTTGCCTTTCAATTGCACCCTATCAGACATTTTGGTTAGGCTCCTATACAAGTAGCTGGAAAAATTTAGAGGCTTGGTAGTTGTAAAGTGCATGAGAATTCTTATGTGGTATTGATATAGCCTAGAAAATATGCCCTCACATGTGAAGAACTTCATGACAACCTTCATCAATGATGCATATCTATCCAACAATTATTTGAATGGGAAGACATGTGAGTGAGCTCCTGTGTATTGTGATTTCAAGTAGGGTTTGTACTCTTCTAGCTCTAGGTTCATGACTTTGAACCAATTTTCACCATGGTTTGGTATGCTTGCAACTTTAGATATGGAATCCACTGAAAACATGAAATCAATCCCTATAATGGTGATATTGTCTTCCTTCAAGGTGAGGGAAAATATACTTGTGAGATGCTCATCATAACCTACTTCCTGCACTCTTTGACAAAACCCTAAACAATTGACATCTTCAAAGAATTTCATGAAAAATGGGGAGGAGGTGATTTCATTGGAATTAGAGGGCTCAAACCTCAATATCTTCCCCCCTTAGTATCTTTAGACCAAAAGAATTGATGAAATTATAGCTAGGTGCCTTTGGGCTAGGCCTAAATCCACAAATAAGATACTTTTGGTCGATTTATAGGTGCTTGCGAGACATGAGAAGGATTGAGGGCGGGGTATAAAGGACACATAATGTTTTAGTAAGGGTTCAATTGCCAAGAAATTGTGGAAATATTTAGAGGGAAAGGGTATTTGGTAATAGGTTATTAAAGAGAAATATCTAAAAAATAGATAGCTTAAGGAATGGATTAAATATGCGTCTCCAAAGAAAAATGTGGCATCTCTTATATATGGAGAAGCATAATGAGAAACAAATATTGGCTACTATGAAGTCTAAGATGGGAGGTTGGAAGGGGAAATAGGAAATAAATAGGAATAGATGATATCAAATGGGTGGAGGGAATACATACTCTTTCTATTCACATCCTTAGGCATTTACATAAGAAAAGGATATATTTTATGGACTATATCTCTTGTGATTGAGGATCTTCTTCTGTTAGAAGTTATTGGATTAATGCATTTGAACTTGGATATCCAAAGGTTATTTGTGGAATGCGCACGTTTCACAACACAATTAAGTCTAACAGGTTTAAAACTCACTGAGAATAAAAAAAGCTAAAATGGGAAGGTCTTATGTATAATATGCAGATCTTAGTTAAAGAGACATATAAACATATTTCTCATGGACATGGCTTGAATGATAATTATTTTTGGTTGCATAATGCGTGGAGATGGGATATACCTCTCAAATTAATTTTTTTTATGTGGCTGGTGGTCCATAATAATATTTTAACTTTGGATAATACCCATAAAAGGGGCTTTGAGGATCTTGGAAGATTCTCTTTATTCAAAGAAGATTTAGAAGATGTGGAAAATCTATTTCTAACATGTCCTTTTGCGATCTCGGTATGGAGTGGGGTTCTTCACACACTTAAAATACATGTAATCTAGAACATTGGCTTCATTTAGAGATGTCTCACTCAATGATTTGAAGGTTTTACGACATATCGTTCCGTGCCTTTTTATATTTTGTGGGGCATATGGAGAAGCAGGAAGGAGAAGATTTTTGAACAAACCAAACTAGATACTAGAAATGCCTATTTAGAGATATTTGCATATTTTATGGAGATATGGCTAATGAAGGAGGAATAACCTACAAGACATTTTCAACTCATGGAGCTATGGTCATACTTTATTTTTTTATTTTTTTATTTTTTATTTTTATTTTTATGGAGCATCCACCAACAAGGTTTGTGGAAGTGGGACACATTTGGTTTTGAAGCCAAACAACAACATCCATTTTAGCTGGTATAGTGGCATAGGGTCAAATAATAGAGTTGAGCTACTCATACTCTTGGGGGCTCTTCTATGTGCTAATTGGATTGCAATTTAAGATTTACCTGTGTTTTGAGATTCCAAGATGATCCTAGATTGGGTACAATTGAGAAAAAAATTTGGACCACCTTCCCTTACTTTCTCGATACAATGAATAAGATCTTTGATGAATACCTTTCAAAGATTGGCCTCTAATAATGTCTACAGAGAGTAGAATCAAGTGGCATATCTCGTATCAAAGAAGGGATACAATTGTACATGTGCCAAGTAGGATTTTCTACTCAGTTTTTGACAAAGGAATCCTTTCGCAACTCAGGGAGTTTTAACTTATAAAGGGATTCCCTCGAAATTTTTTCCTTCATCTCATTTGTTTGTCATCCGTCCATGAAAATTTTCATAGATCATGATATGTTTTTTTCATTTTTGAATCATACATGTTATATTTGTCATCATAAAAAACTTTAAGTTTTTTTTGTGAAAATTGATATAGTAGACAATTTTTAGAAATAAAAGAACTATAATGTAGAGTAATAAGATAGAAATTTAACCATTTTATTTTAAAATCTAATATATGGCATGCAAAAACATTAACAATGAAATACCAAAGTATATATCTACTTTTTATTAATGAAAATCAAGAATTTTTTCCTTATTAAAAATAAAAAGAAATTTAATCTATCTAAATTCTTGAGTACTTGATTAATCCAAATCTAAAATAAATCTAATAACAATTTTGAATTCCAATTCTTGGTCCACTCAACTAGTGCATAATACCTCATTCAATAGCATTGTGAACCATTACATGTAGTTACATAAAATAGTCTCGCCCAATTTTTAAAATTAGCTTCATCGAAAAAATATAACTTCAATCCAGACCGACACAGGGATCGAGTCAATTTTTTCGCAGCTTGGTTAATTGAGACACCAAACATCCAATGCTACTATGTACCACACCATCAAAATCGTCAACAACAACTGCAATATGAACTTCATCGTAACTGATAGTCGGGTAAGTCAAGAGCTGACGTTAGCACTTGCATCAAACTCCCATATATTGGATTAGTTAAACACGCTGATTTGTCTCTATTTTAATCCCTTAGGGAGATATTCTATTTTAATTTGGAATCTCAGTTGTGAGCAACCCAACTTCTTATTATTGGACTTCCAGCATCAATCATCAATTTTCCGTATTCACACTTTAGATTTTGAATGCCTGATTTTGTACCCCCACAGTAGATATATCAGATTAGAGATCTTATTCGATGGAATTTATATGCAATGGGGGTTGATTTTGAATATTTGACAAACCCAACATCAAGATCCATAGTAGGGTTCATCAACACTACCATACTATATCCCTTAGATACATTAAGACCAAGTACTAGGCAGAGGTTTACACTGAGGGTCGATAAAAGTACAAGTTTGTAGCTCCAACACATATTTTCTTTAGAATTAAACTGGGTTGTTTCTTTTTTTTGGAATGGGTTTTATTGAATTCAGTATCTAACACATGTATTTCCTTAGAAATCATTTTGGTTGAGTATTTTGAAATGGGTTTTGTATCTGATTGCAATTTGGGTCATTGGATCCTTGCATTATCCTTGGGTTAGTGTGCTTAAATTTGGTGGGTTTGATCCTCCTTAGCACACTTGGAACTCGCTAACACTTCCTATCACACAATCTTATTCATTCATTCCATGCAATTGAAACTAGTGCTCCCTTGTGTTTCCCTAGCACTCAATAACACGCGTTGGTGCCACACCCTAGAACCTAGCACATCTTGGCATGTCTTGGCATGCCTAACATGTCTTCGAACTGTCTCACATGTGTTAGCACATATTTTCATTCCCTATCACACCTTGAAACTCCCTAGTTATCATGCCCTTATAGATAGCCTTTACTTTTTTTGTGATTTGGGAACCCAACCAAGTCATTGAAAAAATAGTGTTGTGCATAGCCCAAAGTCTCCCTTTATCTGAAAGTACTTTTTCCCAACCCATTATTTCAATCGTAGGCTTGCCTCTTGCAAGTCCTATTTTTTCCCAACCTCTTTGATAAGTATTTCATTTTCCTTTTCCTTTTCCCCTTTTAATATTTTTTCGTGATTTTTGTTGTGCATTAAGAAGGTGAGATTTTCAACCTATTGCATTTGATATTTGTGTTAGTGAAGCTAATCCTCCTTTCCATAAACATTCTTCCATTAGTCTAAACTTAGGCTTGAGAGTGCTGGGGAAATTTGAATGTTTAGGCTTATTGACTACAATATTAACCTCATTAGGGAGGCTTGATAGTTCAAGGTCAAAGGTGGGGAGATATGATTAAGAATAGAAGGGGAAAGGAAAATAGATGGAAGATGGAGAGGCGAATGCAAAATAATAGGGAAATCCATCAAAGTAAAAGAATTTATATGAAGAGATAAAACCAAAGAAGAATATGATGCAGAATTAATCTTTGCAGAAGGAGGCATAATGTTTACTTGAACTTCTCGCTAAAACTTATCAATAGGTTCCAACCTGACATGAACTTTTTGATAATTTGAAATTGTAGGTTTTGGTTCAAACATGCTTCTAACTTACTTCCAAATTCTCTTTTTCCTCAAAATGGGAGAATTCAACTCTAACCATTCAGTTTGAACATGTCCAACTTCGTAATGATTGAAACCATGAAATGACATTTTCCAATAATCAATCTTATGGATCTAGATGTTTTCCTTGTAAACTAATTCAATGGCCTTGAATAAACACTCTTTGACATCTACTTTACTAGAATCTAGACCCAATGCCTATTAATCGAAACATACCAATTAGGGTCCACGGAAGTAAATCTACCAAGCTTCTTGCCAATAGTGTGAATGGCCTCCTCTGTGTAGAAGACAAAGGGAGGGCTCGACAATATAGCCCAAAGTTGTTTCACCAAGATACGTATGTGAGTGGGATCAAAATCGACCAACCATGTTTCCAGGACTATGCTTGATTGCCCCCAATCCCATTATGTCTCCTTCTTCTAATTATGGTCCACCATCAGCCAAAATTGAAAGCCTATCCGACTGCGAACAAATCCATGGAAGGCTGACATATAACCTAGGGTTGAAATCCAATTGTCCAAAACCCATGCATCAAGAGATGCCTTTTGCACTGTCTTACCATAAAATCTTCCTACCAAAGTAGTTTCTAACAAGTTTGGGATATCCTAGAACCTGATATCCTTACCAAAGACCATTGAAAATTTATCTTGTTTCACTCTAACATAGCGCTTTGGCTTAGACAAAGATCTGGAACCATGGGGACCAAAAGAGACTTAAAAAGCTTAAATGAAAGGGAGTTTGGCTGAGACTTAGGGATAGTTACTACCTCAAAGCTAGAATGAGTGCTTAGCTCTTTTGCACTACTATTTTTACTCAAAACAGAAACAACCTTTGACAACTCATGCTCAAATTAAATATCTACCTTGGAACGCCATCCATCTTGGAAAGACCTCATGATTTGGTTAGGGGTGATCTGTTAAGACAATGAAGTGTCACCTGTAAATTCATACTAGGATTTGAATGCCTCATGGGGACATGATTGGGCTCATAATTAACAATATCAACTTCCATTCGAAACTATGATGTGACGTAATTAATTGTTGACAAGACCCATTGTCCGACAACCAAGACAGTGAAAACCCTTGGGAAAAAAGAAAGAGATTACACAAACTTTACTTGTTGTCAGAGAAAAGTGCCTTCAACTCTAACCACTAGGTCTTAACATGTCCAACTTTGTAACAATTGAAATAATGAAATGATATTTTCCAATAATCAATATTATGGGTCTAGACCTTTTACTCGTAAACTAATTCAATGGCCTTGAATAAAATATCTTTGATATCTACTTTGACTAGAATCCAGGCACACCTTGGCACTCCCTAATTGCCATGCCCTCATAGATAGCTTTACTATTTTTGCAACTTGGGAAACCAACCAAGTCATTGGCAAAAAAATGTTGTGCCCAACCCAAAGTTTCCCTTTGTCTGAAATTGGTTTGACCAACAATTTTGAGCTCTTTGAGATGATAAAGGAATACGATTTTAATGAGGGAATGATGACAGAGACTCTTCATTTGATGTTGATACTCTATTTTCTGGACAATATAGGCCATCTTATCAATGCTCTGGAAAAGATACTAGGGTATATTGAGCTTTTTTACCCTAGTGAAATGCATTAAAAGCTGGATGTGATTGAGCATTTTGGGTTCACTCTTTTTCATGATTTAATTGAAATATTCTTCTCCTAATTTGGATTTGTAGGTTTTCACTACAGTTCGAAGCACAAAACATCTTGTCCACATATGGATAAAATTGTAAACTTCAAGAACTCCAGGGTGTATGGATATGTTTGAAAGGTATTTTTATGATCTCATTTCTATGATTTTCTTGTTAAAATTTCAAATAATTTAAACTTGTAAATTGAATTATGGAGAAGAAGGGAGGGTTAGGGTTGACAAGAGTTCATAAATTCAATCCTAATTTTTTCATGATTAGTAAGACTGGGCACTCATGTGGAATTGTGATCTTCAAGCATTTTGGAAAATTCAATGGTGATGTGGATTGATGAAGATGATATGGTTGCTTCAGAAGTTCTCATATGATTGCATTTCTTCTTGTGATATATGGATCAACTTATGCTGGTCTTTACTCTGTTCCATGCTCTAGTACCATGTAAAAAACCCTTGCATGATTGTAGTGAAAAATTCTAAAACTAAATTGTAACATCAAGACACACAATTTCTCTACTAATTTCAACAAACTAGAACATAATTAAATAACAGTCACACAATCGCAAAGCACAATTTTTCTAGGGAACTCAATTAGGAAAACCTTCTCCTTGATTGAGAATTTTATTGATAGAAAATGAGGAATGGATATCTTACAATACAACTTTGTTTCATTGGAAATCAATCTAGTTTTCTTTGCTTGTCCTAAGCTTGAAACACCTACAAGAACCTTCATCTACTTCCCTCAATCTATGTGCATAGGCTACTCCCAGTTAACTAGAAAATAGTATTGAATTTCCATGATATTGGGTCTAGGAAAGAATGTTAGAATCTTAGAATCTCAACAAAAGCTACTTTGCATTGTGGAAAATAATAAATAGTAAATCACACATGCATAAGTATACACAACGTTTTACAAAAATATTGTACAAATATGTACAACCCAAACTCTATTATATTAAACCAATCTGAATAAAACAACAATCTATGGAATACAAGATAAAATGATAATCATGTTTCATACTCTTTGTCGTATCTTGCCCTGTTCGTCCTTCACTCCCATTGTTCTCTCTAGCTGCCCCTTATTCTATCAAAGGAAAACACATGGAGTCTCCAAGAGGGTTGCCACCTATCACTGCTGCAATTCTCTTCTACTTCAATGAACACGGGATGATCCAATCTACTCTTCTAGGTTGGCCAATCCTTGAGCTTCAATCTGCCTTCTAGTAGCCTCTTTCATTCATCAAAGAGCTACACATAGGCTCCCACTAAGCCCTTATGCACTAATCCATTAACCTCTAACCCATATAAACCTCAACCCCATGGAACCCAACCCCCTAACCCTTAAGCGCTAACCCTTTTCCCTTTACCCTTGATTCCTAAACTGTTAAACCCCTTAAATCCTAGAACCCCTAAGCATTTTTCCCAATCAATAGGTGCTCGAACACTAATATTCTTGGTCATATTAGGTTTTTGTGTACTAACCCCTCCAAATACAACCTCCAAGAACTAGTAGGGTCGAAGGAAAAGAGCCACAAAGTCTCTAAATTTGATCCACATTTTATGGATAGTCACATTTCTCGCAAATATCTTCTATGTATTTTCTTTCGAAGGGAAACAATATGTTTTCTAATGTCCACAAGTGCATCTAAGTTCACAGGAATAAAGTACAATTCGTCTCCAAGTTGCTCCAAGTATATTTTAAACTAACACAAGAAATCCTCAACTACATGAATTGCACAATCTTCAAGCTATCCATATCTAGGTTCATCCCCTTTTACCCAATTTTTTGCTCCTTCAATACAAAGCTAACCAAGGTCATCTTACAATTGGATCTTCATTTTTCATTTGGTGAGAATACCACCATGTTCTTTAGTATTGGATTTCATCTAAGCATAATTACACAAATACTCTAAACATATGTGGGGCTATCAAGCAGATTAAGAGGAGAAAACAAAGGTCAAACTCAAACTTATTGTCAAACATACGTGAAACATATATAAAAAATTAAATAGTCTACACATGTAATTATTACATTGTTTGATGGCTTTGAATTAAGTCCACCATTTTATTTACCCACATTCATGTTAGTTTTTCATTCCATTAATTCTTGAACAACTTCTTTCAATTTTCCAAGTTCCTTGACCTTTTCTCCCAATATCTCTTTTGCTTCATGCAATTGAAGTTGATAAAAAAATAAAATTAAATAAAATATCTTAGATGAGGACATGGAAATGTCAAATAAATAAATACAAGAAGTGAACTCTATGGATCCAAATACATTTCGAAGCTCTATCAAAAGAAAGTTGAGCACCAAAATCCAACGAACAAGAGCCATGAACAAATATCCCAAAAAGATAGAAACAATTCCAAGAGATATGGAGGATGATGCAAAAGAAATGGATGTAGAGTAAGTAACCATGATAGGCATGGTAGAAGAGCTAAAAGGAAAAATTTTCAAACAATAACATAAAAAATGGTGTAGATGTGGATAACCCATCACAGAAAATAAGCTTTGTGGATGCAAATATAGATCAAAGATATATCAAAAGAAAGGCACCAGAAATCAGCCAAGAAGAGCCACAAGAAGACAAACCAGAAGAAAAAAACTATTCCAAGAGATACCTAGGACGATGCAAAAGAAATGGATGTGGAAGAAGCAACCTTAGAAAGCATGGTAGAAGAGCTAAAAGGAAAATATTTGTAAACATCCTTGAACAAATGGTGTATATGTTGCATCAACCCTACTTGAAACTCTGTAATCATAAAGGGGTGACCTCTCAAAGATAAGGTTAGTCAAGATATGGGATCCAAATGTTGGCATTATGATACATATGTTGTACTTGATGGCAACCCACTCATATCAGATGATAAATTATAGTGCAGCGAAGTTATTTTTTGGTTCACGAACTTCCACACAAAGAAAAGTTCACGCATTTTCATGCAGAAAAAAGTTCCTTTCATGAAGAGAAAAGTTCACGTACTTTCGTGCAGAGAAAAGTTCACGCACTTTCATGCTGAGAAAAGTTCCTTTCATGCAGAGAAACTTTCACGCACTTTCATGCGGAGAAAAGTTCCTTTCATGAAGAGAAACGTTCACGCACTTTCATGCAGAGAAAAGTTCCTTTCATGTAGAGAAAAGTTCACGCACTTTCATGCAGAGAAAAGCGCACACACATTGGAAATCTTATGGTTTGTTCATGGTATTAGTGCGACAGTTTTTGATCCTATGGTTTTGGTCCATGGTATTGCATCCAAAAGTGTTGATCCCAAGTATTGGGTCCATGGTATTGAATTTTTATGTTTTTTGGCCCGTGGTATTGTGAAAGGCCTAAGGATATAAAAGAGGAAGGAGATCATTTGGCAAGACATCTTCTGAATTATTGAATATCTGATAAAGTGCTAGATCTGGAATATTGTGATTGGGTTATGGTGTTGATCTGGATCTGAATGAAGAAGGAACCTGAGCACAAGGAGAAGGATAAGTTCTATTAATGGGTCAAAATCTTAAGGCTGGAATAGTGGTATCTCTATATGATTTTGATCTGTGATATGTGGCGCACGCTTGATCTATAAATATGATAATCTGGGTTAACTAAAATCTGAATGTTTGAGAGAATGAATTTATAGATCTGTACGCATGTTTCTGAATAATGAATTAGTGTACATATCTTGATTTATGTTCTAGCTGCTTCTGTTTATTGCTACAGTGTTTTAGGTTTAGAAGTGGGGCGTGATTACTATTATTATGATCTGGGTACAGTCGTCAGAGAAGTTTTTATTTTGATTCAGTGTTGATTGGTGAAAGGTGATTGGTTGATGCATAAATTCTTGATGTTTGTTTGATGTTATTTGTGGATCCAGTCTGAAAATTTATGAAATGTGGTCCCTGGAGGGAAGAGAAGGTTGTAGTATTCTGCAAGTAGCAGCCTGCGTACTAGTATCTCAACTAGTACAAGAACTAAGGCGGTTGTAGCTCCCTTCCAAGAGAAGCTGGAAAACGAGATAGGGTTGTAGTTCTTTGTAGGTAGTAGCCTGCGTACTGGTAAAGGACTGTACCAGTACAGAATCATTGTAAAAAGAAGTTTCTAATTGAAAAGATAGAGACATATTGCAGCAGGTGGTTTTCACCCACATTAGGTTTCCACCTTATATCTTGTGTTCTTGTGTGTGATTGTCTTCTGCTCTATTTTTCTGTTCCTGGTTACTGTTAATATGATCTCGATGCACATATTAATGTTCAACATCTGTAGAAAATTTGAATTATAAGTCTGTATGGTATACACAGGTTTCCTTATCTGTAGTTTCATATATACGCGGTTTTCTCTAACTGAAGTAGCGTATATGTTCTGGGTTTGAAAAAGAAAACAATTGACAAGATAATAATGATTCACCCCCCCCTCTCATTATTATTTCCAACAATTGGTATCAGAGCTAGGTTCTTCAGAAGAAGCTTGATCGCTTGAAGGAAGATCTATCATCATGAGCAACTACGAGAGAGAAGCATCAACCAGGCGACCAATTTTTGATGGGACCAACTTCGTCTATTGGAAGGTAAGAGTTACAACCTATCTTCAATCTCTTGGTACAGAAGTCTAGCATATCATAGATACAGGGTACACTTTTCCATCAGCAACTCCTACAGATCCGGCTGAGAAGAAGCAGTTTGAAACTAATGCAAAGGCTGTCAATACGCTATTAGGATGTCTATCTCAATCAGAATTCGTCAAGGTTATGCAGTATAAAACCACAAAAGAAATATGGGACAAGATCGTTCTGAGCTATGAAGGAGATGAATAGGTAAAAAGAGAAAAACTTAAAACCCTCAGAATTCAATATGAAAATCTCAGAATGTACAATGATGAAAGTGTGGCTAACTATTTCCTACGCATAGATAAGATTGTTAATTGTATGAAAATTTTGGGTGAAGAAATGAAAGATCCTGTTGTGGTTGAAAAGGTTCTGAGATCGTTGTCTTCTAAGTTTGAATCAAAAGTTTCTGCAATAGAAGAAAAGGAGAATCTACAAAAAATTACCATGTCGCAACTACACAGAATTCTAACTGCTTATGAAATGAGGAAAGGGGGACCATCAGACAAAAGAGAAGCCACATTCAAGGCCTTAGGGAAAGGATATTCTTATGACTCAGGACATATGTCAGAAGAAGAGGAAGAATCAAATTTTGTCAAGAAACTTCAATGGGGTGCTAGAAGATTCAGAGGTAAGTTACCTTTCAAATGTTTTTCTTGTGGAAGAGTCGGTCAGTATGCTGCCAAGTTTCCTCATAAAGGTATGGAACCTGTTAGATGGAAGAAGAAACAGAATGTAAATAAGAAAAGCTATTACACTCATGAAGATAGTGATGGATTTTCAAATAGTGATGAAGATGAACAAGGTAATAAGTATAGAATTTTAATGGCTTTTGAAGATGATGATTTCATGGATGCTATAGATGAAGAAGGTCTTTATGAAGAGATTTCTAAACTCAAAATTTATTTAGAAGAGAAAAATATGATTATTGATACTCTGCAATTCCAATTGGCTGAAAGTGAAAAACATCATGAAAAGTTAGAATTGAAATAGTGGGACTTAGAAAAGAGATTGAGAAAACTAAAGCTCTTAATATTAGATTTGTTAAAGGATCTGAAATGTTAGATGAGATTATGAAAGTACATCGTTCTCCACTAATCAAGACAGTTCTGGGATATAATGAAGAAGCATCTCAAGCACAGAAGCCATCAGTTAGGACTCCACTATGTATCATTTTTGCTATATATTTTGACACCACTTTACCCTTATAACCATGATTAAAAAGAATCCCATTATCATTTTCAGCCACTTTATCCCAAGGTATACAAAAACCTCTTCTTTATTATATGTTTAATCTGTTTTACATTTAATTCCATAATACTCTTATATTTTATCATTAATTGAAGTGTATCCTTGCTAACACAAGTCCAAAGATCGCAGATAAGTATATGCGGCCATTGCTGAAACAACTGACTCAGTTGCTGAAACAGTTAACTCAGTTGCTGAAACAGCCGTCAAGCACGCAAATTCCGTCAGGCGTAATTTGCGATTCTGGAAGAAGCTTTTTGTGGAATAGCAGCAACAGTATGAAGACACGATTACCTGGATCATCCTGAAGATAGCATTCTTGTTATCTCTGTTGTAACAGTCTCTTTTTATGAAGAACAAAATAGTCCTGTTTTGGGAAAAAGAACAGATTCGAGATAATATGGATTCACTTTCATGTAAATTGTAAATGATGTCTCCTCTTTAAAAGGGAGGAGACATCATCATTAGAAGGAGTCAGTGGTTGTAAACTAAGAGAAGTACGTTGTGTGAGAACTGGAGCTAGTCTCCATCTGTAATGTATCAGTTACTTTGGCAGATGAATAAATTCTTCTTTTGAGCGTTCCAATTTAGTTCTTTCCCCCGGGGAATCTTGTGAGAGGGAAAGGGCCCACCTTCCTCACAAGATTCACCCTTGATTCTTGTAAATTGTTTAACTCTTTGTGTGTCTTGCATTTTACTTTAATTCTGTTGTTGGACACTAGTTACACAGTTCAGTAATACTCTGTTTCCTTAACACTGCATGTATTGAATGCATTTATTCTGAAGTTGAGAAATCTGTTTCTATTGATTGTATGAATGAATGATGTCGGGGAGCAGGTGCTGAAGATTCCTGTATAAAGGAATAGGGTCCTGCCCCATTAATTATCTTCCTTTGCCTGCAGTGTGATTAGAAGCAAGAGAACAAGTGTTGAAGGTTCCTGTTCATGGGAATAGGGTCTTGCTCTCTTGAAGTTACCTTTCTTACAGAGTGACGCAGTGTCAGGCATCAGGTGCTGAAGTTCCTCACTAAGGAATAGGGTCCTGTTCCTGCTGTGGTTGATTGATTTCTTTCTTTGCAGATTGATCTTCCTTTGTTTGGGTTGTAACTGCAGTAGAGAAATTATTTCTGCTATAACTAAATCGACTTCAGCTTTGATTAAGTAGAGTGTGAATCAGTAGATTGGTGAGATTAATAATTGTGTGTTCTTCTTTTCCTACAACCTTGTTTCTACTTTTGAAATTGAGCATATCCAGTGCGTGATTATCTTTGAAATAAAAAGGCTTCCTCAGGTTGACAATTTATGTGGAGCTTGAATTGCGAAAGCAATTAAAGCGACCAACATTTTGGCGCCGTTGCCGGGGAAGGTAATTATAGATTTCAAAAGCATTAATCTTTTCATTCTAAATGTGCAGATTGTATGAGAGGACGCGGAAACCAGAAGAAAACTAACCCCACAGGTGGCAAAGGCTGGGGAGGAAGAAAAACTTTTATCGATGAGATCATATCAAAGGCTGAATCATCACAGAGATTAAGTTCTCGGAAATCAAAACTTCAGCACTCCCCTCAGTCAGATTACAAAACAGAGGAAGTTGTGGGTCCTGAAAATATAGAAGAACCAGCAGTCAGTGCTGGAGAGTCAGAGGAAAGTGTGAGTAGATCAGCACAGTACATTGAGGAAATAGTAGAAAGCGTTGGACGACCGGTAGAAAACATCGAAGAGCCAATAGAAGATCTTGACGATCGAGCAAGTGCAGTAGGAGAGCCAACAATGGAAGGAAACAATGATGGTCTCTTTGGTGGAGGACATGTAGATCCTGAAGAAGAAAGAAGGGATGAAAATTCCCTCTCTACCTTGGGATTCCCTATCAGTGACCTCCCTGCAGGAACAATGAAAAATATTCCATTGTCTGCTTTACCTAACTTCCATGGTTTATCCTCTGAGGATCCGGATGAATTTCTTTTTGAATTTGATATATTATGCAAAAGTTATGACTATGTTACTAATGCTCAAAAGTTGAAACTGTTTCCAGCCACCTTAAAAGGGAATGCCTTAAGATGGTTTATGAGCCTTGGAAGTCAGGTAATCACAACATGGGACCAGATGAAACAAAAATTTCTGCTTAAATATCAAGACTACTGCCGGACGAGAGAAAAGAAGGATGAACTATTTAATATGGCACGAAAGCCAGATGAAAGTCTGGAGGACTATATAGAAAGGCTGCAGTACAACACACAGAGATATGATCATCCGGACATAAGTAAGGAAATTCGCAAAACAATATTACTTAGAGGGTTAAGGGATGATTGTTTAAATATGTTAAACATGCTTGCCAAGGGAGATATATCTAAGGAATCATATGATGAGATCTGTGAACTTGCTAAGAGGTGGTCTAGGGGAGCTGCAAGAAATAGAACAAGAGATTCCACCTATTCAAGAGTGCAGAAATCAGCCAATGGAGGAGCAACAAGAGCCGAAATAGGTAACTTACTTGAAGAATTTAAAACTGAGATGTTAAGCTCTTTTGCTTCACAAATTGACACTTTGCAGGTTAAGAAGAAGCAGGCCGAAGCAGAAGCAACTCTGGCTTTCTTTTGCCCGAAGTGCAGAGTCAAACATCCACTAAGGGAATGCCCAATGGATAAAATACCGATCTGTACCATTTGTGAGAAAGATCATGAGACACAACAATGCCCATCTCTGCCAGGAATAAAAGCAACATTGCAGCCAACGGAGGAAGAAGCTAAAGCAGTTTACCTGCTAACACAAAGAAGACAATGGAAACCAAAAGGACAAGGTATGAACTCTAGTATGCCATTTAATCGTTGGAACAATTATTCTGCTTTTGGCCAAACAAATTACCCTCCCTTCAACCAGTTGCAATACCCACCCTTCAATCAAATGAATTTTTCACCCATGCAGCAAATGCAAAACCCTCTCTTTGTTGATCCTTCAATGTGGACTCCTTGGCCCCCACAGCAGCCATCTTCTTTCAACCCTTGGAATTCAAATTGGAGAAGTCAACAACTCCCGTATCCAAATCAATTGCCTCAATTCCAACAACCACTCCCTCTACCATCAAATGCTCCACCAAATAACCAAATGAGACCCCAGCTACCTGTGCAACCAAATCCTAACCCCAATAATAAAGTTGTGCAAGTTATTGATATCCAGAATCAGTCTATATTTCCTACTATGCAATGTAATGATATTCATTTGAGATCTGGAAAAATAGTAGAACCTATTATTAATGACATAACTCCTTCTAATTTGGATAAAAACAAAACCGAGAAACATAAAGAAGCACAACCACCTCCTAACAAGAATGTTGAAATAACAGAACCACCATTCCCCGAGCATCTGGTTTTAACCAGAACTGCTGAAACACCTGCTTTTAACTTTCTAGGGGAATTGCAAAACTTGTATATTAAAATTCCACTTTTACAAGCATTAAAAGATGTACCAATTTATGCCAGAACATTAAGGGACATTTGTGTTAAGAAACCTAGTAGGAAAACCAAGGACCCCCTTATAGTACATGTGATGGGAGACTTGTCTGCATTAATGTCCGGAAAAGCCCCTCCTGTGAAATATGGTGACCCCGGTCATGCTACTGTCACAATTCAGATTGGTAAAACAATGATTCCCCGAGTTCTGGTAGACTTAGGTGCTGCAATTAATATAATGACTCTTGAAACTTCACAATTGCTACAGCTGAATAACACAATCAGAGATACACCCACCATTTTAGAGTTGGCTGACCGTTCTACAATTAAACCTGAAGGAGTCGTTGAGGATCTACTTATTTCAGTTGAATCCTGGAAATACCCAGCTGATTTCGTTGTATTGCAGACGAAAACAAAGCTGGGGGGGCACCCCTTAATTCTAGGAAGGCCATGGCTGGCCATAGCTGATGCTTTTATCAGTTGCAGATCTGGTTCAATGACGATCTCTAATGGTTATGAAACAAAACAGCTTACTCTTTATCCCCAGGCTACACCAGTAGTTAATAATGAAGATTCTATATGGATCGACTATGATGATAATGTTGTTCAGCCTATTTTAACTATTGGGCAAGCTTTAACTCTTAAAGACAATACAGAGGATGAAATAATTAATAATTTTATTTGTGAACCTTCTTCTGTCATTGCTGAAACACACAATCAATTAACTGCAATTTTTAAAACTGATGTGCAAGAAAAGATTGAATCTGAAGATTCATCTCAGACTTTAACCACAACTTCATCTAAAAGTGTAACAGTTGAAATTGAACCCGGCAAAACATTAAACATAAATCCTGATTTAACAGATGCTGAAACACAACAATTAATGAAGTTATTGCATGAATATAAGGAGGCATTTGCATGGGATTACACGGATATGAAAGGTATTTCTTCTGAATTATGTACTCATCGAATTTACATTAAAGAAGGATGCTGACCTGTTTGTCAACCCCAAAGACGAATGAACCCTAATTTACGAGAAATTGTTAAGGAAGAACTTCAAAAATTGCTTAATGTAGGATTTATTTACCCCATATCTGACAGTGAATGGGTTTCCCCATTAGTAATTGTCCCTAAGAAAAACGGGAAATGGAGAGTATGTGTTGACTATAGAGCTTTAAACAAAGCTACCCAAAAGGACCACTTTCCTTTACCTTTCATTGATCAAGTGTTGGACAGTCTAGTAGGGAAGAAGTTCTTTTCTTTTTTGGATGGATTCAGTGGGTATAATCAGATAAGAATTGCACCCCAAGACCAAGACAAGACCACCTTCACCAGCCCCTGGGGAACTTTTGCCTATAGAGTTCTTCCATTCGGGCTATGTAATGCACCAGCAACTTTTCAAAGAGCTGTTATAGGATTTTTTTCTGATATGCTGAATGATTCTATCGAAATATTTATGGATGATTTTACTCCTTATGGTGTGTCTTTTGAAGATGCATTACAAAACCTTGAGAAAGTACTTAAAAGATGTATACAAGCTCACCTCTCCCTAAGTACTGAAAAATGCCATATGATGATGAACGAAGGAATAGTGCTTGGACACTTTATTTCATCTCAAGGTATTCAGGTAGATCCATCTAAAATATTGGTCATTCAAAACCTTTCTGTTCCTAAAACTCAAACTGATGTGAGAAGCTTTCTAGGGCATGCTGGATACTACAGAAGATTTATTAAAGATTTCTCTAAAATAACTTCTCCATTATTTGTCTTGCTTATGAAAAATGCTGAATTTAAGTGGACTAATTCTTGTCAGAAAGCTTTTGAAGAACTCAAGCATCAGTTGTCTACTGCTCCTATTTTG
>APFE031272796.1:42078-62774 GCA_000404065.3 Pinus taeda | reverse complement strand
TTTAGCTGGGGGGGATGTTAGGACTCCACTATGTATCATTTTTGTTATATATTTTGACACCACTTTACCCTTATAACCATGATTAAAAAGAATCCCATTATCATTTTCAGCCACTTTATCCCAAGGTATACAAAAACCTCTTCTTTATTATATGTTTAATCTGTTTTACATTTAATTCCATAATACTCTTATATTTTATCAATTGAAGTGTATCGTTTCTAACACAAGTCCAAAGATCGCAGATAAGTATATGCGGCCGTTGCTGAAACAACTGACTCAGTTGCTGAAACGTTAACTCAGTTGCTGAAACAGCCGTCAAGCACACAAATTCCGTCAGGCGTAATTTGCGATTCTGGAAGAAGCTTTTTGTGGAATAGCAGCAGCAGTATGAAGACACGATTACCTGGATCATCCTGAAGATAGCATTCTTGTTATCTCTGTTGTAACAGTCTCTTTTTATGAAGAACAGAATAGTCTTGTTTTGGGAAAAAGAACAGATTCGAGATAATATGGATTCACTTTCATGTAAATTATAAATGATGTCTCCTCTTTAAAAGGAAGAGACATCATCATTAGAAGGGGTCAGTGGTTGTAAACTAAGAGAAGTACGTTGTGTGAGAACTGGAGCTAGTCTCCATCTGTAATGTATCAGTTACTTTGACAGATGAATAAATTCTTCTTTTGAGCGTTCCAATTTAGTTCTTTCCCCGGGGAATCTTGTGAGAGGGAAAGGGCCCGCCTTCCTCACAAGATTCACCCTTGATTCTTGTAAATTGTTTAACTCTTTGTGTGTCTTGCATTTTACTTTAATTCTGTTGTTGGACACTAGTTACACAGTTCAGTAATACTCTGTTTCCTTAACACTGCATGTATTGAATGCATTTATTCTGAAGTTGAGAAATTTGTTTCTATTGATTGTATGAATGAATGATGTTGGGAAGTAGGTGCTGAAGATTCCTGTATAAAGGAATAGGGTCCTGCCCCATTAATTATCTTCCTTTGCCTGCAGTGTGATTAGAAGCAAGAGAACAAGTGCTGAAGGTTCTTGTTCATGGGAATAGGGTCTTGCTCTCTTGAAGTTACCTTTCTTACAGTGTGATGAAGTGTCAGGCATCAGGTGCTGAAGTTCCTCACTAAGGAATAGGGTCTTGTTCCTGCTGTGGTTGATTGATTTCTTTCTTTGCATATTGATCTTCCTTTGTTTGGGTTGTAACTGCAGTAGAGAAATTATTTCTGCTATAACTAAATCGACTTCAGCTTTGATTAAGTAGAGTGTGAATCAGTAGATTGGTGAGATTAATAATTGTGTGTTCTTATTTTACTACAACCTTGTTTCTGCTTTTGAAATTGAGCATATCCAGTGCGTGATTATCTTTGAAATAAAAAGACTTCCTCGGGTTGACAATTTATGTGGAGCTTGAATTGCGAAAGCAATTAAAGCGACCAACATCCAGCAAATGTTAAACCCATAGGATGCAAATGGGTTTACAGAATTAATTATAATCAAAAGGGAGAACTTGAAAATTATAAATCACGACTTGTCACAAAAGGTTTTGCGCAGCAGGAAGGCATTGATTATGAGGAAACGTTTGCTCCTACAGCTAAATGGAACACCATCCGATTAACTCTTGCAAAATAAATTATGTAATTATTTTTTCTGATTAATAAAATTATGTGTTTGAGGACACTTCTGCCATTATTGTGGTATCACCCCCATGGAGCAAACTTGAAACTTTCAAAATTTGAAGGGGGGGAAAGGTGGACAGTACTACTTACAGACAGCTAATTGGCAGCTTGATTTATTTGAAAAATACTCGTCCTGATCTATCTTATGCAGTTAGTATTGTTTCACGTTTTATGCAGGAACCACGAGACAACCACTGGAATGCAGCCAAAAGAGTTCTTTCATATATCCAAGGAACAAAAGATTTTGGTCTTATTTACACAAAGACTAAAAAATTTGTACTTGGTGGATATTCCGATGCCGACTTTGCTAGGAGTATTGATGATCGTGCAACAACATCAGGTTATTTAATGAACATGGGGTCAGCAGCAGTATCTTGGAGTTGTAAGAAACAAGCTATAGTGGCCACTTCTTCAGCAGAAGCAGAGTACATTTCAGCATGGGAACCAGCATGTGAAATTGTTTGGTTGCGCAGAATTTTTCAGGACTTGGGCATTTCTCAAGCAGAAGCTACATCATTATTCATTGATAGCTAGTCAGCCATCAAACTTGCCAAGAACCCAGTTTTTCATTCAAAGACAAAGCATGTGGACACCAAGTATCATCATATCAGATCTCTCATTGCCAAAGATGTCCTTAAGCCAGTTTATTGTCCTTCCGAAGATCAGCTCTCCGAAATTTTCACGAAACCGCTTGGCAGAATAAAATTTACTAAGTTCAGGGATGAACTTGGTATCTGTTGTAATGTATCTTTGGATCACAGGGGGAATGTTAGGTATCCAAAAATACAATTTATCATAGGTTATAAAATTAGAATAAGATAATTATTAATTTAAGATATTAAATTAATAATTATTATTCTAGAATGTTTAGTTATTTAATGGAAACTTTTAGAATTAGCATATTGTTGTAACTAGATATGACTCTCCAAATGTGTTGTATCTTAGGCTCTATTTTAGGAGATTTGTTAGCTAGTTGGGTTGAATAGCATTTATTGTAAATGGACACCTGTTATTTAATAAGTGATCCATAATTAGAGGTAGTTAGGACATGGAGCTTATAAATAGCTCATTGCAAGAGTGTTTGGTTGTTCGGGTGTAACTCTTGCAAAATCAATTATGTAATTATTTTTTCTGATTAATAAAATTATGTGTTTGAGGACACTTCTGCCATTAATACTCACCCATGTATTTTGTAAACCATGGTATTTATCCATGGTGTCGTAATTTATTATATTTCAAGGTGTTATAATTTATTATATTTCCCCATGGTATTCACCTATGGATTTTGTAAAGCATGGTATTTTAAATGTAATAGGAGGAATGACTCTCGGTGAAAATACCCGTAAAAATTATAAATATGGAACTTCACCATGGAGTAAATAATCTTTTTTCTCATAATTTAATCTCATGGGATATTATCAAGTCAATAAATATTTGGTTTGTTTTTATTGTTTTTATGCAATATCTCTCTTGCACATGGTGTCATATTATGAGTTATATTCATATTGTTTTCGACAATATTTCTCTTATGCATTGTGCCCTATTCTCAATTCTTTTTATAATGTTTTGGCTGAAATATTTCTCTCAAGCATTATGACATATACCTTTGTCATTCATGAAGTTGCAACTTGGATCACACCAACATTAATGCATTAGATTTCATGAGAACTTTGTAGTTAAGTGCGCTTGGGTTAGAGTAGTACTGGGATGCGTGAAATTCTAGGAATTTCTAGTTATTATTATTTTGTCTCTCTCTAAGTCTCATTTCTCCAATGATCTAGATCATTTCAAGAAAGAAATCACCATGTGAAGATATCCATAGGGATGTTTCATAAATTGAAACCATAGTTTATTAGGCCTAATACAATCCGTGACACATGTTGTTGATGATATCATGTTGAATTTAAACTTCATTATGACATTTTCTAGGAATTTTACAAGAAGAATTGTCACAAGGACCCTCCTCCTCCTACAATGCTTGATTTTGTTTCATCAATATTGTTTATAAGGGAGCCATGAGAGTTGTTTTACAATAAAATGTGTATATATGGGAGAATATGCACTGAATGTGGTGATTTGGCATTGTTCCATAGGAAATTTCTTATTGATCCCAACCAGTCTAGGATGTCAGATGTCACAGTCACATGGAAGCGATATGAATATGTCATGGGAAATCAACCATCTTCTTCAAATCTAGCACCTAGGAGGATCAACTATGTTGAGGATGAGAATCCTATTTCACAATTCATCAGGGTGTTTTAGAACTAGATCTATAAATATATCAAACACTTGCACAGGTCTAGATGACAATATTCTGAATTTAAGCATTCTTGTGAAGTATTTCAGCTAAGCAAAATCTTATAGTGATAATATTTGTTGAGAATTACAAATTTGCTCCTTAGACAGAGATCTAGAGTGAGTACTATCACTCAGACCAAGTGTCAATATTTGTACATGTTTTGTACAAACATGCACAATTGAATCTTGATGGTGGGGATAACAATGACGAGTCACGTGATGTGATTAAGAAGTATCACTTTTACATCGGTGATGATTGTGAGCAAGACACATTGTTCATGCAACATTGCTTTGCCTTAGTTATGAATTATTAAAAAAAAATCACATATCATTTAAAAAGCATTAGATATGGTCAGATGGTTGTCCATAGTAGTTCAGGTCAGCACACAATTTTTATTGGTTGAGCCAACTACACAAGAAGACAAAAATTCAGCATATTTGGAGCTATTTTAAAATAAGACATGGAAAGAGTGAGCATGATGGTGCAGGTGCTTGTGTGAAGCGAGCACTTAGAAGGTACCAAATGATTCATGATGAAGATCTACTCAAATCATCACTAGACGTGGTCAACTTGCACAAATCCCATTTATGACATGAAGGTCACAAATTTATTAGGCTTGTGCATAGGTTATTTTGGAATTTTGAACTTGGCATTGTGGATAGATCAATTCCTTGGCATTGTAATACTATAGAAATAACTAGGGAAGTACACTTAGTGCAGAGCAAAGACATAGGGGAAATATTTTCCATTGAGACAATAAAACTCACATGTTTTTGTGAGTTTTGCATTGTGTTGATGGATGTAGACTTGATCACTATGAAAAACATGGGTACGTGAAAGGATGGAAATATGTCCCTCTTTATCCAAAGGGACATCATCTAATTCTGACGTGGAGAGAGATGCACGATGAAGAGGCCATTGTTTCACTTGATTGTGATTGATCCTTTGATCTTGAAAGAGAAGGTATGTGGCTCATCTAACATTAACAATTTCATCTATAAATTGAAATCTTGAACGTATTTAACTAATGCATATTTTGTGTTTTGGTTGTAGGTGATTCTTTTGTTGTCACTTTCCCCTCAGGGAACTGATGGGTTGTGTTATATTCTTTTCACGACTAGCTCTAGTAGTCAAACTAGGGGGTTATAAGGGAGCGGTAGCCCCCTCTATGGGGTTCGGGGCAGCACCCCAGGAAATTTTTGTTTAGACCCTATTTGCGTGGGAGAACCTCTCTATGGTTTTGTGCATGGTTTTCGTACATGGTTTTGGGTGTGATGGTTTTTGGTCCATGGTATTTTGTAGATCCGATCAAGGGAACTATGATTATGTTCTAATCCAGGGTTAATGGATTGGGATTTATGGATGCTTCGACATGTATATATATGTATTGTAATATTGAAAGGAACATAATGAAAAATAAATCTAGTAGTCCCGGTTTTGGGATCCAAGGGAAAATCTTTGTGTATATTTGTTTTATGTGTTATGCTCTCGCCATTGTTTATTTTTCTATTTTTTTAGAATTCGTATGAAGGTAATTTCTGTATGGAGTTAAAACCTACAGAAACGAATAGAATGTGGCTTACTATTTGATGTGATGCATGTTGGGTTGTGTTATATTCTTTCCATGACTAGCCCACGTAGTTAACCGGGGGGTTAGAAGGGGGGTGGAATCCCCCCTTCGTTGCACCGATTGCATAACGGGGGGAGTCACAGGGGGTTTGAGGGGTGCAGGTAACCCCACTCTATGGGGTCCGAGGCAACACCCTGAAAATTTTTGTTTTTGGACCCTATATTAGGTTGGGCGGACTTACCTATGGTTTTGTGCATGATTTTTTGCACATGGTTTTGGACACGATGGTTTTGGGCCCATGGTTTTGGACACGGTGGTTTTCGGTCCATTGTATTGGATGCTTATGCATGTATAAATATGTATTGTAACATTGAAAGGAAAATAATGAAAAATCAAACTGGTAGTCCCGGTTTTGGGATCCAGGGGAAAATCTCTGTGTATATGTGTTTTATGTGTTATGCTCTCGCATTATTTATTTTTTGTGTTTTAGAATTTGTATGTAGGTAATTTCTGTACGGGGTTAAAACCTACATTTGGTATCAAAGCAGTTTTAGCTTCAAGGGGACGCCTTTATTGCTGAGGGGTTTTGCTCAAGCTTGTGGTAGACCTTGTTCAGTGGGAGATCTGCGGGATCGATTCTAGTAGTGAAAGAATATGGCAAGCAATGGAAAGATAGAGATCAAGAAATTTAATGGTCAGAGTTTTGAGTTGTGGAAACTCAATATGGAGGATCTGTTGGTGGATAAAGATCAGTGAACTGTGATAGATCTAGGTACTAAACCAACGGGAGTGTCTGATGAAGAATGGAAGAAGTTGGATCGGAAGTCAAAGAGCACAATACGATTGTGTGTCTCAGATTCAGTATTGCTGAAAGTATCAGGGGAAGCT
Source organism: Pinus taeda (assembly GCA_000404065.3). Taxonomy (NCBI): domain Eukaryota; kingdom Viridiplantae; phylum Streptophyta; class Pinopsida; order Pinales; family Pinaceae; genus Pinus; species Pinus taeda. The sequence continues at coordinate 56,331 of APFE031272796.1, read as the reverse complement.
ATGACGAAGGACTTGTGGGACAAGTGTTGGCCGGATAAATCGATCTTGCAGACAAGACCGATCTCCCTAGTATCAGAAGATAGTCTAGCAACAAACATACAAACAAATCTATCTTTCTCTAGACATGTGATTTATGAATAAATACTATAGAGGTGTTAAGACCCTACCTTAGATCCAACGCTTGTTAGTAGTAGCCATTCTTCAATTTCTCAAAAGAGTTATCCTTGAGGACCTACAATAAAAAACAAGAAAAAATTAAATAGCACCTGCATAGAAAATATCATAAATCATGTCTATTATGGTGATCAAGGAATCCATAAAATAAACCATGAACCAACAGCTTATTGAGAAAAACAAACTTATTTGTATTAACTTTGAAGTAGAAGAACCTTACAATCTTTTCAGCATTGATGTTGAACAAGCTCTTTCTGGGTTTGAAACAGGAATTTCCTTACTTTGACAAGCCTTGCACTCTTCCAAATGAGATCATAGAGGGAATCTCTCCTCATAAAAACTCAACTAAGAAGACTAAGTTCCAACAACATTTCACCTCAAAATATGCAGCTTCTAACCTCCAGTAACCAGCCCAATGCTTCATTTTATAATGTAGGGAAGGAGGTTACAGGTCCATCTATGAAGGGATAGAATCCTCCTTCAAAGGGATAAGCTCCTCACATCAAGGGGTTAGCTCCTTAAGGTATGGGATGCATGACCCTTAAGAGAGCGAACTTGCCACCTCAAGATTCCTTCTAGAAGCTTCTAGAAATGACTGAAAGTGAGTTTTTAGAATATACTCGTGCCTTTTTATCTTTTACAGGGGCCCGCACCCATAACACAGAGACAGAGCGGTTAGGTGCGCAGGAGACGTGACCATTAGGTGCGGGACCGTAGGTAATCCTAAGAGAAAGTGCAGAACCAGAGTTTTAGAGACTTTTGAGGGATTTCTCTTATTTTCAAGGCTTGATATGAGGAACTAATGCTTAATACTTGCAAAGGAGAAAATTATGAGTGGTAATGGACTCACACAGATTGCAGAATGCCAAGGTGACAATTTTTAGTGCAACAGATTGCCCCCTAAAGTGCGAAGTCTATAATAGATGAAGATAGAGTTTGTCATTTATGAAGAGTGAAGTACTTTATCATTTCAAGGATCATCTTATGGACACCCCAGTCGGAACCTGTAAAATCATTCAATGAAAAATATATATATGTAGACATATCATCGTTGAGGTAGGCATTCCCATACTCAGATTAAAACTAACTAGAAAACTGACTAAATTGTTCTGATACAAGAATGCTTTTGTAATACATCAAGAGTGTAGACATGTGTAGACATAGTATGGGCGCAACCATCTATTTATGAATAGTCCATTGTATAATGAATAACAAAATTCCTCGTAGCCTGGATGGTAGAAACTAGATCCAGGGTCTTGATTTCTGCTTCCCGAACTAGTACGATTTTATCCATGTGAATGAATGTGTCGAAGTCGAACATGGTAGAAACCACTTGATTACCAGTTAATGGTGTGAAATATTAACAAGTGTGAGAGAAACTACCAGTAATGTCAATGGCTCTCAAAGCACTCAGTACAATCCATGAAATGTGAATAAATGAGTCAAAGTCAAACATGTCATAGAATCCTTTGATCGAAGGTCAATGATGCAACCTATCTTCCTAGGCGAGAAATCTGCCATTAGGGCATGCAGATTTCAAGATACTGACGATTTCTAGATGAACTTCCTAGATAATGAGCTAATGTCGATAGAAATTGATCCGTCGTAGGCAATCCCACAACACAAAATCATAGATCAATTTTTGAAGAAATATATCGGCAAGGACTGACTCAGAGATGGTCAAAATGGATGACAGATATCTTGCAGATGAATGGTTTGTTTGAATTGATCTCTTGAACACATAGCGACACTGTAGATGGTTTGGTGACAATTGACCCAAAGATAATACCCAGAAACTGGCTGAAGACTTTCAATGTGGTTTGATTAACTGTTAGGCAAAGGATTTCCTAACCCAGGTGAACAAAAAGTGTCGTGTTCAAGAGTGGTTAATGGCTTTTCAAAAAAAAAAGGTGTAACAAACAAGTTCATTTTTCTCTCTTTTCCCCCACCATTTATGGCAAGTACCTCTTTATTGTTGACAAGCTTGAGGAGGATAACATTTGCTTGTTTATAATCTCATCCTTTGGATGAGTCCAACTTAGTTTAAAATTCAAACCCTAAGAAGGAGTGGTTCGTTCCTGTTTAAAATTGAACAAGTCCTTTACTGTTACATTTTAACAAGTCCAGTATAGGAAAACTCGGTGTTTTTCAATTTTAGGGAGTCAGAAGAAAAACTTAAGAAAACTCCATGGGGGTACTTTTTTGTAAAATAATCCCTCGGGTCCGAAAAAGGATAAGATAATACAAGAGGGATGCCATTTCCAATACTTTAACGTGCTGGAAAGGACAAGCACTGGACAATCTTTTCATATTTAATGAGTCTGAAAAGGGTTTAAAGAGGACTCTAGTCTTGTCATGGTGACTAGTCCAATGTCGTCAGGGTTTAACGAGTCTGACATCGGTAAAATTCAGAGTCTTTTTCATGTTTAGAGAGTTTGAAAAAGACATGGAAAAGAAAACTCCAGGGGGGTCCTTTTTCGTAAATTTGTGTCTCTCGAGCTCGAAAAAGTATAAAATAATACTCAAAATAATTTCTTGACCATTACGATCAAGGAGTACTTTTCATAATTAGTGGCTCCGATCTAAAAAAGTAAAAAAGTGATCGAAGACACGTCATTTTATAACCAGTATCGAACTTGAAACGACAAAAGTTCGATGATCTTTTCATGTTTATATGGTCAGAAAAGAGCTAAAAGTGGACCGCCTTTTTATTCTATTTAACGAGTTAAAAGGGAAAAACTCGAAAATATTTTCATATTTTACGAGTCAGAAAAGAGCTTAAAGAAGACTCATCCTAGAGGAACAAGTGGTATAAAGGGTAACAACTAGTTTCGGTAATGGTGGAACTGCTCAAAACATGTAATGGTTAAGAGGTTGGCTAATAAAACCACTCATCGTTGTGGTCCCTCAGGAAAGGAAAAACAACCAAGTGAAAGCATATGATCATCCAAAGAGATGGTAGCGATGGAATGAAAACAACCAAGGCTCATCTAGCAGAATTTAGCGGATAAAAACGGCAATCACGAGATGTAAATCGGGTATGGGTTCTTTTTTACACAAGCTTGAACCATAGAGAACTCTGCTTGGATTCAGTTTCATGTTTAAACAAGCTTGAAACGAAAAAATATTCTTGTTATAAGTTCTCATGCCCCTAGCATAATGACTCAAATCGAGGTACATGCCCCTCAAGCTTAATTGCATTCAATGAGGTGGATGGAATGAAAGTTCACTTTTGAAATCTTGGAAAGACGCAAAGACTCAATTTTGAAAGGGAGTTGTTTCATTTTTTAATGAGGTTGATACACTAAAAGAACTATCCTCATAACCCTTGTTTCATTTTTTAAACGAGCTTGACACAAGACAAGGAACTATGCTCACGACTCCTTGTTTCATTTTTTAACGAGCGTGACACAAGAGAAGGAACTATGCTCCATGACCCAGTTTCATTTTTTAACGAGGTTGACATAGGAAAAAACTATCCTTGAGACTCCTTATTTAATTTTTTAACGAGCTTGACACAAGACAAGGAACTATGTTCCTCACACCCGGTTTCATTTTTTAACGAGGTTGACATATGATCAAACTATCCTCGAGACTCCTTGTTTCATTTTTTAATGAGCTTGACACAAGACAATGAACTATGCTCGACACACCCAATTTCATTTTTTAACAAGGTTGACACAAGATCAAACTATCCTCGAGACTCCTTGTTTCATTTTTTAACGAGCTTGACACAAGACAAGGAACTATGCTCAACACACCCGGTTTCATTTTTTAACAAGGTTGACACAGGAAAAAAAATTGTCCTCGATACATCTAGTTTCATTTTTTAACGAGGTTGATACAAGAAAAACTATCCTCGAGACATACGGTTTCATTTCTTAACGAGGTTGACATAGGAACAAACTATCCTCGAGATTGGTCAGGAATCAGGAAATGACTGTACAACCTAATATGCAATTTCAAAGTGACTCAAAGGCATCGCACGATCAAATGAATCCACCTCAGAATCGGAAGGTATGGTTCGAGGATCATCAAAAGTAACATTATTCGATGAAATCATATGAATATTTGCAATAGAAGGCGATAAGTTAGGAGGAGGGATGGAAAAATTTCCTAGTAAACCAGAATCTTTAATCAAACCTACGCCAACATCCTTGTAAGGGATAGTCATTTTAGCGATGTGTTGAACACTATCTATAGAGGCTGGGTCGGATAAAAAATAAGTCAACTGGTCTATTGTAACGATCTTTCCATTATGAGGAAACTTTATAAGCTGAAAGACAGATGAAACAATAGTAGTCATAGCATAAGACCAATTGTGACCCAATAGAAGGTTTTAATTTAGAGGGGTATCAAACACTTGCACATCTAGATTGATGGTTTTTCCTTCGACCCCTATAGGTAAATCCTGCAAAATACCAAAAGGATGGAACCCTCGGCCATAAAAAGCCTTTAGAATTGTGGGAGACTGATTGAGTGTGGGAGAACCAAGCGATCTCCAACACTGGATTGACATAATATACGTAGAAGCTCCTTCATCAATCACAGTCCAAAAGCAAGTTCTGTTTTTGACTAACATTGGAATCTAGAAAGCCATTTGATGAGGTAGGTAGGATGTACTATTCTCTAAATCGAAGATTATTAGGTTCGGATCCTGAATATCGACAACTCCTATAGAAAACAATAGTAATTTACGTTATGCTGGGCATGATTGCAACACTTCCAAAGTAGACATTGTTGAAGGGGCAATGGCTAAGTCTTCAACAATGTTATAATTCTGAGCAGCTCTCGCATGTGGATTGAAAGCTGATTTTCGAAGTATACCTTTAGTAGGCGATTTGATTACTAAGTCAAGGTTGGGTTTCTCGATCTGTAGTGGATCAGAACCAGGAGGAGGCATTGTTGATGTGTTTGAATTAGAAGATCCTTCTTCTTTACCATCAACAGGATTTTTGCTACCATAATCTTGCGATTGTGTCGCAATCCTGACATGAGACATCATCATAATGGGTTCTTCTGAGGTATTCGAGGAAGAAGCAGCCAACTTACTTTCTTGAGTAGGAAAAGGATCCTTCAAGACAGCAGGCATTTGATAACCTTTAACGAATTTCGAAAACTCTACTTGATGTGGGCATTCTTTAGTAAAATGATCCTTGTCGCAAATGAAACAAGGATAGCGAGGTTTTCGTTTTTTGTCAATAGGTTCATTTTTATTCATTTTATCTTTTGAATTTTGATTGTTTTTGTTCTTCCCCTTCTCTCTACTACCAGATGTGGTCGTAGATGAATCTATGACATGGACATCAACAGAAACTTCAGCGGAATAATCTGCTTTCAGGGAATCAGGTAAAGTTATTGTAGGAGAAGAATTCTTGGAAGATTTCTTCTTACTTTTAGTATTAACTAAACCAATCATACCATCAGCAGCATGAGACCCTGAAGGAGCTGTAGTTTTTGGAAGATTAGGGATTTTTTCATGTAAAGTACCTAACTGCATATAAACGAAGTCAAGGTACTGAGCCTGAGCAATGACTTGCTCTTCAGTGACAACTCCTGCCTGAGCTAAATCTTCAGTGATTTTAGATAACAATGATTTAACGAACCATTATGCTAAAGTTTGATCCGGAATGAAAACTTTCACTAAATGCCTTCTACGTCGCCATTCATGAATATGATCAGAAATATATGTGGACGTGGATTGTTTTAGTGAAGTTAACAATTCCGTGCCATTTTCATATCTGACATAAAACTAAAAATGAGTTAAGAAAGAAATGGCTAATTGACTGAAATTATTAAAAGAGGCTCGTGGTAACTCAATGTACCATTTGGCGGCAAGACCAATAAGAGTTCTTTAAAAAAGATGCAATCGAATTGAATCGTCAATGATTGAATTAGATGCACACCAGAGGTGATAAGTCATAACATGATTTGACGGATCCTCTCCTGACTTACCCTTGAATTTCTCGATATCATTAGGCAGCTTATTAGGCATTGGCAGCCAATACGGAAGATAGTAAATTAGATTGTTCGTAAGGTGCGACAAATCAGGTAAATCCAAAGTTGCAATAAATTGTAACCGATGGTTAGGGTTACGAAAACCTTGAGTAAAAAGACCAGCTCCAAGAGGAGGATATCTAGGATAACCTGGAATCAGATTTTCATTAGGAATGTTATAACCTCCTAGAAAACCAGGATTAACCAAACCAAACTGGGGTTGTTGAGGCTGTTGATAAGTATAGCCAGGATACGGTTGATTCTAATAAACTGGGTTTTGTACAGTAGGACCAAATTGATATTGTCTCTGGTATGGTTGATAAGTGAATTTTGGTTGACTTGTAGCAATCGTACTTGGACCAGCTTGTCCTGTAGGCATTTGGACCGAAGTCTAAATTGTAGGTCCTAACTGTGGCACAAAGGCTTGAGGAGTTTGCACTGATGCAAGGATAGTAGAAACTGGAGCTACAGATACTCCAGAAATGGGTGTGGGAGGTTGAACAGAAGTTTTGCAGCGCTTGCAGCAATAGTTTGAGGTGGAGTCTGAGGTGAGCTAGGCCCAAACTGTTGAACTAAACCAGGTGCAGGGGTTTGAACAATAGGTTGGACATGTTGCTGGGTTGGACCAGAAACCAAAGGTTGTCCAGGTTAATTAGATAACTGCACATTAGGTTGCATAGTCTGTTGAGTTTGAGACAAACCCCACACCATATTCATTCCAGGGTATGGACTCATAACAGGTTGTACATATGGAGGACCATAACCTGGTTGAATGTATGGTTGAAAATTAAGCGGTACATTTCCAGTTCCTTGTAAAAATGGTTGACCAGAAAGAGGTTGGAAGCCTTGAGTTGGGTACTGACCTTGAGGTTGATAACCCTGAGGCACATACTAATTCTGGGGTTGATAAGCATCCTGAGGAGTATACTGGGTCTAGGGTTGACCTTGGGGTATGTACTGTCCTTGAGGTTGCCCCCCAGGCGGTAACTAACTACCCTGAGGTTGCTCCTCAGAAGGTAACTGACTACCTTGAGGTTGCCCCCTAGGCGATAACTGACTACCCTAGGGTTGCCCCCCAAGCGGTAACTGACTACCTTGAGGTTGAGGATTTGGAATACTACCAAATATCATAAGAGTTTGCTCTGCATTCAACTTTTTGGTTCCATTACTACTAGGTGATAACTGATTTTCAGTCGGTCGAGGAGTTGCTCCTAAAAAAGTACCAGAGAGTGACTGGTACCCTGAAAGAACAGAAGGACTACCGTATAAAAATGTTTCTGGTTATTGGGAAAACATAGATGACTATCATGACATTATCAATGAAGGATAATAACCTCTGGGTGTAGGATGAAAATAATCACATGCAAACAAAGAAAATTTCAATAAAAGCACCTAAAGTCTCTAAAGAAACAAACAACTGAATCACATACCTACAAAATATAAGAGTTCAAACCACACACAAACAGTAACTTCCCGTACTAAAAACACTAGTTGGTGATGAAATCCAACTTCATAGAAGTTTAATACAAAAAGGGCAGTTGGAACAGTTACCCCGACAACCTGCTTAATGAAATAGACTGGCACAAGTTGTTGGAAATAATACTGAGAGGGGGGTGAATCAGTATTATTAAATCAATAAAACTTTTTCATTTCCATATTTAGATTCATATACTCTACTTTAGTAAAGGAAAACCACGTGTATATGCAACTGTGTGTAATGCAACAAGTGTATATCCAGTAAACTTATAATTCAGTTAGTTGCTTCTTAATGAGCGCATTAGAACATTATTAACAGTAAACAGGAGCAGTAAAGTAAAACAAATCAACACACATAAGAAATACACATGGACACCAAGATGTAAGGTGGAAACGCAATGTGGGTGAAAACCACCTGCTGCAATTTGTCTCTATCTTCTTTTAATTGGAAACTTCTTTTTACAATGTTTCTGTATTGATGTAGTCTTATACCAATATGCAAGCTACTACCTGCAGAAGGCTACAACCTTCTCTCGTTCTTCAGCTTCTCCTGGAAGGGAGCTACAACCCCCTTAGCTCTTGTACTAGCTGAGGTACTAGTACGTAGGTGCTGACCTACAGAAGGCTACAACCTTCTCTTTTCTTCCATGGACCACGTTTCATAAATTTTCAGACTGGATCCATGAATAACATCAATCAAACATCAAGTATATATGCATTAACCAATCTCCTTTGTACAAACCAATGCTGAATCAACCAATCTCCTTTGTACAAACCAATGCTGAATCAACCAATCACTTCTCAGAATGCTGTAACCAGAAAATAGTAACAGTAACCAGACACCAATTCTGAACCCAGAACACTGCAACAATAAACAAAAGTAGCTAAAACATATTTCATGAGATGTACGCTAATTCAATATGCAGAACCCTGCGTACATGCGCAACTGTATTAAGGCCAACCAGCGTATACACTGTCTTCACTTGCTGAACCGCGTGTATACATGCCTCTGATGTGCCAAACCTGTGTACAACTCTATAAAAGATATTTTACCCTTTTCACTTAATCAAACATCATTTATACCTAGATTATCAGATTTATAGATCTAATCATGCGCCAATTATAATATATCAAAAATCACACAATGATACTACTATTCAAGCCTTAAGATCTCGACCCATCAATATAACTTATGCATCTTTTAGCACTTAGGTTCCTCCTTGGTTCAAATTCAACAATGTACCATAACCCAATTTTAGATCTTGCTCTTCATAAGATATTTGATACTTTTGTTCCACAATTTGCCTAAAGATCTCCTTCCCTTTTTATAGTCTTAGGCCTTACTCAATACCATGGTCCAAAACCATTTAGAACCAATATTAGGGACCCAGTACCTGGGTTCAACACTTCGGATGCAATACCAAGGTCCAAAACCATAGGTGCAAATATAGCGGACTAAATCCCATGGACCAAAAATAAGTTTTCCCACATGTATGCACTTTTCTCTGCATGAAAGTGCGTGCATACGTATACGCGCCTTTTGATTGCCTAACCCGTGTGTACACGCGACTTGGTTAAGAGGAACTTATGTATATCTCTTTTTCTTTTATTCTGAGAGCCTGACCTAAGATATTCCATCTGAATGATTTTCCATCAAGGACAACTCCTGTGACATAGCACTAAACCTCTGTCATAATGCCAACACAAGTTTCTTCACAAAACCATCTCGAGTGAAGAGAACCCCCTAGAGGGTCCAAGTGAGTCTAGTTGACGTCTGCTCTAGGTACAGTGGGACCCGTCCTTCACCGTCACCTTAGGAAATAATCTTAAGTTTATGGACACTAAGGTTACCAACAACAATAAATACAACTGGGGGAACAATCTACGATCCAATCTATGCGCAAGGGCAGAGTAACAAAGCTCAATCCCCTTGAAGGATCCTCAACATGGTCAATCCGAGGTTTACCAACAAGTGACCCTAGGCTCCTCAACAATGGTTAATTCGAGGTTTACCATTTATAATATGCGCAAATCTTCTATCTTTCCCATTGAAACAGACTTGATTGTCTCAAAGGTTCGAACATGATCTTGTGATTGACTGCTTCAAGAAAAGCTTCCCAGAATGTATCAATTACAATTGGATTTATTTCCTACCGCAAGATGTAGCTACTTGTTTGTTTTAACTATCTTGGAGATTTAATTACTCCCTACTCCAAGATACTAGCCTAAGCTATATTGGTGATAAAAGCCCTAGAAATAAAAAATATTACTAGATCAATTTTAATTAAGCGTTGCTTTTATGGGTTGTTCTTTAAGTCAATAGGTATGGAAATGAAACTTTGATGGTGTGAATACTCGACTCCAAAAACACTAAAAAGATGCACCTAAAATGATAAGCAATTCATTTTTCTTTCAATGAAATTCTAGCTAAAAGAAAGGGTTCGAGAATGCAATTCTTTAAGAAACAATTCTTTCTTTCAACATGGAAATGGGAAGAAAATATTTTTGTCTTTTTCAATAAGAACTCAAAACGAGACTACTAATTAATGCTCGCAATAAATCCCTTTCCTTTTTCAGAACACGAAACTACAAAAAACAATTTGCTTCAAAAGAAATCTACAAGTTCTAGAAAAACACTCAAAAATACATTAACTAATCTTGAGATCTAAAACTCTTAAAAACCTAATTTAATAAAAGCTTCAATTATTTTTTAGGACGTTTTACTTAGTTGTTCAGTAAACTAAGGATTCATTTGTTCAGAATAACAAATCAATCAAAAAACATCCAGAGATGTTTTCTTTTGTAAAAATGAAATTCAAAACATATAACGAAGCTTGTTCAAAGATTTGCAAGGAGAAAACTAAATCTATTTATCACAAAGGACAGATTTCACAACCAAGTCAGACTCATCAAGAAGACGAAAAGACACCAGGGTAATCTAAGGTTTCTCAAGCTTTTGATCTTTGAGTCACTACAAATACCATGTGAAAACCACTCCAAGCATGCAAAATTTCTAGAAAATCATCTAAAACAAAAATACAATCGGAACTCACCTAGAAACAAATCTATCTTTCTTTAGACATATGCGATTTATGAATAAATAGTATAGAGGTGTTAAGACCCTACCTTAGATCCAACGCTCGTTAGTAGTAGCCATTCTTCAATCGTTCGAAAGAGTTATCCTTGAGGACCTACAATCACAAACAAGCAAACATTAAATAGTGCCTGCATAGCAAATATCATAAATCATGTCTATTATGGTGATCAAGGGATCCATAAAATAAACCTTGAACCAACAGCGTATTGAGAAAAACAAACTTATTTGTATTAACTTTGAAGTAGAAGAACCTTACAACCTTTTCAGCCTTGATGTTGAACAAGCTCTTCCTGGGGTCCAAAACAAGAATTTCCTTTATTTTGACAAGCCTTGCACTCTTCCAAATGAGATCATAGAGGTATGTAATCTCTCCTCATAAAAACTCAAATAAGAAGACTAAGTTCCAAAAACATTTCACCTCAAAAATATTCAACTTCTAACCTCCAATAACCAGCCTAATGCTTCATTTTATAATGCAGGGAAGGAGGTTACAGGTCCATCAATGAAGGGATAGAATCCTCCTTCAAAGGGATAAGCTCCTTATATCAAGGGGTTAGCTCCTTAAGGTATGGGATACATGAACCTTCAGAGAGTGAACTTGCCACTTCAAGATTCCTTCCAGAAGCTTCTAGAAATGATTGAAAGTGATTTTTTAGAATATACTTGCGCCTTTTTAACTTTTAGAGGGGTCCGCACCCATAACATAGAGATAGAGCGGTCAGGTGCATAGGAGACATGACCATTAGGTGTTAGGTCCCTATAATAGTAGTGATTACCCCATTACTATTGTATTTGTATCCTTTATTAATATTGTTGTGCCCCTATTGTCCCCATATTGTTATTACTGTGCCTTATAGAATCCTTCTATTGTTATTTTTGTGGCTTTATATTATTATTGTTCGGTTGGCTGGGTTATATTGTGACTCCTTAGACTCCTATATATAGAAAGGAGGTTTTGTCATTTGAATCATCGAAGAATTGTTCATTTATGTAATGTAAATGATGTTTCCCCCTCAAAGAGGCTGAATTCTAAGGCGTTGATCTATCCATTCTATCTTTTTTTGAGCTGGTTTCATAACATTTGGTATCAGAGTTTTGGATTCTAGGGTTTCGCTGCTCCAAATAGGAGATCATGGAATTTTCACTATAACTTTTTTTTTTTTGTGATGTTTCAAAAGCTAAAATAAAAACCCATTTGAGAAGAAACTGTACTGAACATTGGGTCCAAATTTCAGAGCTTTTCGCACTATATTTGTGGAGATATGATCTAAGGAAGTTGGTCTTTTTACAAACTCCTGAATTACATTCCAAACAGGTGACCTGGGGAAAATCGTCATAAATTTCTCTCTGAGCATCGGATTGAAATTTCGTAAGAAGTTATAGAAAGAGGACAGACTGTAGTTACTTGTATATATTTTTCAGCAAAACAGGTCGAAACAGTGACTCGTGGCATGTCGTACAATTTTGCTCTACTAAACTAGTCTATAATCAGGTCACTGTGGGAGAATTGGCATAACTCTTCCTTGGAGAATCCAATTTGGATCAGACTGGTGGCATTGGAAAGAGGACACAGAGGGCTACTGCAAGTTACAATTTTAAAACTAGATGATCTAAAAGTACAAAGATACATCAGAGACAATATCGAGCTCCTACAAACCGAAAAAAGGTGTGTAGATTTGTTTTAAATTTTTTCTTAAGCCTAGTTGGAAAATTTATTTGAAGAATTCAAAGGGCATAATAGAGCATTATTATTGGTAATTGATTCCCTAAGGAAATAAAATGCAAACACCTAGTAAGCAACATGAAAGCGCTAGCATGACTCATGAAGAAGAGGAAGAAATGCTACATGATATATCAAAATTACAAGACCAAGTGCAACAAATGTCACTCTCACAAAAGCTAACAAAAGCTATGATAAATGGTGTGGAATCTAAGATAAATGGCGTGGAATTTGAGATAAAGGGTGTGGAATCTAAGATGAATGGCACAGAAGCTAAGATGGACGATTTGAAGACAGGCATGGAAGATTTGAAGAGAGATTTGACAAAGTTTCTACAAGAAATGCTTACTAATTGTGAAAGGGTAGTAAAGGAAACTCATGATGAGAACAAAAGAAATGTTAATCATGATTTCATAGACTCTAATGTTGGACCGAAGACCCACCATATTCCAAAAATCGATATGATGAATTTTGATGGCAAGGATCCCGCAACATGGATATTACAAATGGAGCAATTTGTCGATCTCAATAATGTGCAAAACACACAAAAGGTATGTATTGCAACTTTATATTTGGAACCAAATCAGTTTGTATGGTATCAATGGCTTTGCTCTCGTAAACAAATTATCACTTGGGCTATTTTTACGAAGGAATTGATAGCACATTATGAGGATACAAAAAGCAACACTTTTTTTAGCCAATTGATAAGTCTCAAACAAAAGGCTTCAATAATGGAGCACATTGAGGAGTTCCAAAAATTCAACGTAAGGGTAAAAGATATTCCAGAGGAGCATAGGATTGATGTGTTCATAGGGACTTTAAAGGATAATATCCAACATCATGTTCTCCTTTTGGGAACTTGATTCATTAGAGAAGGCATTCAGGTTAGCAAGAAAAATGGAAAGCAAAATTATGGCAACCAGGAAGCATACCACTCACAACTATAAAGATGGAAGTGTTGTTGCCCCTAGTCTTCCACAACCTATAAGGTTGACATCACAACAATTGGAAGAAAAAAGAGCAAAAGGGCTTTGTTATAGTTGTGACAGCAAATACACTAAAGGTCATAAGTGTGCTGAGAAGAAATTATTCTACATAGATTGTGAAGAGGAAGAAGAAAAGGAGCAAGAAATGTCAAAATAAGAGGATATACTCCAGGAACAAAGGCTAGATAAAGAAGAAATGAATCTGACCATATCTTGTAATGCATTGGCAGGAATTACCACTCCTCAAACCATCAAGATAAAAGGACAAATCAAGAAGAAAAAGGTAATAGTGTTGATTGATTCAGGAAGTACCCACAATTTTATTCATTGTAAGGTAGCAAAAGAATTGAATTGCTTCCTATATCCAGCACCAGAGTGTCAAGTGATGATTGCAAATGGAGGAACAATAAATTGCTCTGGAAAGCGCCATAATATCAAGCTATCCATGGGAGAATATGTATTGACTAGCCCAATGCTTTCCATTCCAATGGGAGGTGCTGATGTTGTACTAGGAGTCCAATGGCTACAATCCCTGGTACAATAACTTTTAATTTTCAAGAACTTTTTCGTAAATTTTCTGCGGAAGGAAAGGAAGTTGAATTAAGGGGTATTGCAGGGAAACCAGGAAAGATAATCAGCTCTAATGGTATGACAAAGCCTCTAAAAAAGGAACAAGGAGGTGTAATTGCACAATTATGTTCGCTAGATGTTTCCACATCGGAATCACCTATTTCTCCAGATCTCCAAAAAGTCCTAGACAATCATTCCAAGGTATTTGAGACTCCCAAAGGTCTCCCACCTAT
>APFE031272796.1:0-34925 GCA_000404065.3 Pinus taeda | reverse complement strand
CAGTTGGATGAGTAAGAAACAATCTGTAGTGGCACTATCAACTACAAAGGCAAAATACATGGCAGCCACTCATGCAAGAAAGGAAGTAGTTTGGTTGCAACAATTGTGTTCAAGTATGGGCTTAGTACAGGGAGATATAAGGATAGACTATGACATCCAAAGTGAAATTTTCTTGGCAAATAACCCTGCATATCATTCAAAGACAAAGGACATTGATGTTTAGTATCACTTTGTGAGGGATATGATAAAAGACAAAAATGTGTTGTTGGTAAAGGTGGACACTTTGAAGAATACTGCAGATGCATTGACAAAATATGTGAGCTCTGAGAAGTTCTCTTGGTGTAGAGAAACAATGGGTGTTGCAGGGCTACATAAATGACTAAGCTCTCTTGTGGCCTCTTGTGGAAAGTAAACAACAAGTGGGAGAATGTTGGGTTGTTTTATATTCTTTCCATGACTAGCCCACATAGTTAACCAGGGGGGTAGAAGGGGGGGAGCCCACCCTTCGTTGTATTGATTGTGTAGTAGGGGGAGTCACAGGGGATTTGAGGGGTGTAGGTAACCCCACTCTATGGGGTCTGGGGTAGCGGCCCAGTTTTTTTTTTTTTGGACCCTATATTAGGTTGGGCGAGCCTACCTATGGTTTTGTGCATGATTTTTTCCACATGGTTTTGGACGTGATGGTTTTCGGTCCATGGTATTGGATGCTTTGGCATGTATAAATATGTATTGTAACATTGAAAGTAAAATAATGAAAAATCAAACAGGTAGTCCCGGTTTTGGGATCCAGGGGAAAATCCCTGTGTATATGTGTTTTATGTCTTATGCTCTCGCATTTTTTATTTTATATGTTTTAAAATTCATATGCAGGTAATTTATGTACGAGTTTAAAACCTACAATGCACATAGGTGAAAAGTAGATTGGTGACTGTATGAAGATAGACAATTCACATACCAAATTTGAGGCATGGTTGTGATGCGCCATTTTTTTTTTAAAGTACAGGTTGATCACATCATTTATAGAGATTTTATGCTTAAATATATATCTTTCCAATACAGTCATCTAGTCATAGCATCTCAGATCAATCTCATAGAAATCAAAACAAATAAAGGTGAACCAAGGAGATGGAAGATTACAAAATCAAACCACAAACTTATTATGGAGACTTGGATTCCTATGAGCCATTAGCCAAATGAGTAGATGATGTAAATGGCAAGCCTTGAAGCCAAGTCTATAACAGTCAATTGTAATCTAATCTAGTATAAAAGATCCACATATGGATTTTTTAATTCATAAATGTGATAGTTGAATACTCTTGTAATTTTTTAATTTTCAATAGAGAAATGTTTCCATCTAGTCTAAGATGGATTCATAATGGTGTACATATATGTTATATAAGATTTAGTTTCCTTGAGGTGCTTAAGTTTCTAAAGTTTTCCAAATTTCGAGGTTTTATTTTTAGGGATAGGATCCTTGTGTGAACCCCATAGATCTAAAATTTAATTAAATTTAGAATCAATAGGGATATATTTATATATATATATTATATATAGTATTCATGTGAGCATGGAACCAAATCTTATTAGATCTATTATAACATGTCATACATTGGTTTCTAAGAAAAATCCATTTATGTATCTTAAACAACTCAGTTGGATATATATTATTTTACTTTAATTAAAGGAAATTCACTATCCTAGGTTATGAACCACCATTGAATTTTTCTTATTAATCAATTGTCATGTGTTAGTTTGATATTTAAACATTGGACAAGAGTACAATAACTTAGCATTGGATTGTAAACAGTGCATTTATATATATATATATTATAATATATATATTATGTATATGGTGGTATGTGTATGTGTTGTGTATGTGTATGTTGTATGTGTATGTGTATGTGTATGTGTTGTTTATAATGTATATGTTATGTATATGTATATGGTGTATATGTAATATGGATTATATATATATATAAGTTTATATTATATTATAGTATATATATTATATATACTATATATTTATATATATATATATATCTTAAGCTCTTTTAGATAACCTCAAAATGAATAAAATCGAATGAAAATTATTTGTAGTTTACACCTTGACTTCTTTTAAAATCATTGTAATTTAACATACATTGATTGTGAAATAAAAAACACTTTCTACAAGGCAATATGAAAACTAAAATTGTTATTGTAAAATTTACTTCTTGAATGTTCTTAACTGAAGATCTTAAGATAAGGAATTGATTGAAATACTTGGATAGGCAAGTAAATTTAGGAAATCTCACAAAATTATTGTTATAACCCTCTTTGCCTATCCATTATAGTGATAGAGACTCAATATCAACTTACCTTAGTCGTTTGCTAAAATGCATACCTTTTCACCTTTTCTCTTACTTAGCTAGTCAAATTTTTTTCCTATGGTCGTTGGCATAGCACTACATTTTTTCGACTATGTCTTGTTGGTAAGTACCTTTTTGTTACAAGCCATCGACCAATCATTATATGCATGGATTATCTGTGCGACCGACCTTCTAGCCTTGAAAATTGAAATTTACCCTCTGAAAATTTTTTCCTCTGCTAAGGATCTTTGTTGGCTTTCTGTCTGCTGACTGGTTATGGTCCAGATCTATCTTCTAGTGCCTGATTTCCTTGGATTGGATTTGTTTTGTTGAGAGAGGTTTTTGATTTGTTTTGGGCATTTATCCTCTTGTTTCTTTCTGATCTAGTGGAGATCCGTTAGATCTATGTTTTTTGTTGTTGCTAGCTACTGATCTTTACTGGTCTAATCCATTTCTGATTGGTTTATTTGAGGTCTTACATAGCTAGTGTCTTTCAAGGTTCTCTTGAAGAGATATTTTGGTGCTTTGGTTGAGACTTGTGTTCTTCTCTCTAGATCTCATTTTCAGATCTGTTTGGATGCTTTCGGTGACTATTTACATCTCTTTCATATCCCACTTTTGGATCCTTTTGGCCTTTGTGTGGTTTTGTCACTTGTTTCTAAATGATCTCTTCCTTCTTTTGTTCATTTTCATCACAATGGTGGTGTTGTGATTGGTGTGAAGTTGTCATCTAGAAACGTTTATTTGAGTGAGCTTCCATTGCTCCTTATCACCCTCATTTAATCTTGTTTAGGCCTTCCTTCCTCTAGGGTATGTTTTTGACATTTGTAGAACATTGGCCTTTGTTGAGCCATTGTGCTACAACCCTAGCTTGTTGACATTGCCTTCCTCATTCAATTTTGGCTTTCTTTTCAATTACTTTGACTGTGTTTGTTTCTTTAGCTTTCTTTTCCTCTTTTTTATGCTTTTGAATTGCTTTGCATTCTAGCTTGGGGACTTTTCTTTGGCCTCTTTTTAGTTGCTTTGATTTTTGGTTTGTTTTTGTTTCACGATATTTATAAATTTGGGGTTTTTACATTTAAGCATTTAGTGACAGGTGCACTACAACAGGAATTGGTGTGTTGTGAAAAAATCTTACCCTCCTGTAGTTATAATTCATTAAAGTAATGTTCTTTGCATATAGCTGCATCAGGGTTACTAACAAGAGTCATTCACATCATCTAATTTTCACACTGCATCCCAACTGTGTAATCAACAACCACTTAAAATCAACATGATAATAAAATCAACTAGTCTCATCCTTTTATTTTTACTAGTAGTACACCAACACTAGCTTATGCTAGGGTCTTGGAAATAGGTGTGTGAGTCAACTACTCCAAAACTACAAAACAAAATTAGCAGCTTGCGACAGGGAGACAAATTGATCTAGATGGCTTCAAGATCAAAGGAGGCTTTGGAAAAGCTTAAAAATAAAATTCCTCGAATTTTAATGAAACTAGGTTCATATCGAATAGCTCTTTGCCAGCTTTCTAACAATGAAAACAACACCTCAATTCAACATCGTACGTGAAAGTTATGGCCAGTCAAAAAATTGGTCAACATGGCCCCATTGGCTAAATTTAGTAGAGCACCAACTAAATTTGGAGGCTCACCAAATCTGGAGGTCCAACTAAATTTGGTAGCCACTAACGAGGCGATAAATTGGCACTCAACGGTGATAGTTTTCGACGGTCAGAAAGGGTGAAATTGTTGCTTACTTAACTTTTCATGTGACCCCAAAATTCCTGCCGACAATTTTGGACCAATTTTTTTAACACACACACACACACACACACACACACACACACACACACACAGATATATATATATATATATAAAACAAATGGGTGGCGGGCTACCACCCCCATGGTAAACCACTCCATAGAAACCTACAAACTAAGATAACAATATATGTTATTTATATATATTGGCCCAAAGGCCATTACACCATTTAAAAATTGGGGCTGACAAGGTTCAAAACTACCTGACCGCATAGGCCAGCCCACCATCGGGTGGCTCCCAAAGTTTTATCACTGCACCAATTTAAAATAAAAAAACCACCAATGTGGGGAGGCCGCGGAGTTGGAACCCATCCCTAACTCACCCAAATTTTGACCACCAACCGTTTCACCAAGGTGGTGGGCTTTGAAAACTCCACCCACCGAATTTTATTTAAATTCATTTTTTCCATTTGACTAACAGAGGACGAAAGGGCAATGAAACTCAACACAAAGGACAAGGGGAGGAACCATGACGTAGTTCTAGGAGACGAAACCCTAACATAGGGAATCTTGAGAATTTTGGAGATTCCCTTGGAGCCCATTTTTGAAGTGTCAGAAATATGTCAAGTTTATACTCATATTGTTCAAAACTTCACCACCAGTTTGATGGTGCATACAGTTTTCTGATCTAAGCAACCATTTTTCTAAAGACAGGCATTGAATAGTGGAACCATGACGCCGAAATTTGAAAGATTCCTTGGAGGCTCGAAAATGACAGTTCTAGAACCAAACTAACTTTATACTCATTTTTCTCAGTTTTTCACAAGGAACATGACAGTGAGATCAATTTATTCATCTTAGCATTCAAATTCCAGTTAGCCCATAGAAGAGAATCTTTGAGATTCTTGGGGAGCCTAGATTTGACTGAGGCCAAAAGGGGTCGGGTTTATACTCATATTTCACGGTTTTTCATAGGGAACACAATGGCACATGTTGTTTCTTCATCCGAGTAGCCAATTTTCAGTCCATCCCCATACTTGGAGGTATAAGGTGCATTATTGCCATGTGTTCATTTGTTTTTTGCTGAGATGATGATTTGTATTTGAGATCTATGTATGCCACTTTGTGAGAGGATCATTTTATGTCACTTTATGTGAGAGTTTGATATTTTGTCATGACGAAGGAGAGCTTATATGAGTGAGAGCTCTTATAGAAGAATGTATCATGGAGAGACATGCCACTCTAGTTAAGGGAGTTCTTCCTTATATTAACAAATAAGACATCATGTATTCATCATCATCATTCAACAGTTAATGAAGCGGCCTCCCCACTTATAACACCGTTCCCAGAGACATAACCCACACTGGGTGAACTTCGTTATCAACTTGTGTATGTTCTTTGATATGATTGTTGCTTTTACATTTCCTCTTCTTTAAAGTATGCACATGTGGTTTTTCATACTATTTCACATGTAATTCTACTAGCATTACAAAAATAAAAGATCTTGGTCAATTCCAGTAGGTGAGAGAATCTAGATCAAGTTTGGTATCAGAGCAACCTTCTTGCTTATGCGAATTGCGAGTGTGAATGATAACCAGAGATTGAACATGCAATAAGAAAATAAAATGGAGGATCATATAGATATTTACAAAGCCTTCTACAAGATGGAAAGCATGGTAGATATAATGTATGCAGATTATGAGGAGAAAATGGAAAAAGTGGGACAGGAGAAAGAAAGAGCAGAGGACATTGCTCCATCTCCATCTTCGAGTGAATATTATTCTTTTTCATCTTATTCTCATTATTCAAATGAAGAGATCAATCAGAGCCTACACACATAGAATGATTAATTAAGGAGAATTATACAAGAAGTTGAAGAGGAGAAGAAGAGATTGCAGCTTCATTTTTGAGCAACAAAAGAGGCCTTGGAACAGTTGAAGTGCAATGAAGGCTTAGAAAATGCATCATCACCTACTTTAGAATCAATAACTGAGGTAAACAATATTGATAGTCCTTCAGTTTCATTTTCACATGATGTGATTTTTGTTGGAAGCTTAGAGGTACCCATTTCAGGAACCGACATGAGACTCCTTACCAAGATGGAGTATAAAGGAGGAGGATTCGGTGTTAATGGCCAAGACATGACTCAGCCATTGGAGGTTGCATAAATATCTTTATTCATAGGATTGGGATACATTGAAGGAGAGTGTTTTAAGGCAATAGAAGCTTCCAAGTCATTTTCGAAACCACCAAGGAAAGAGGATGCTAAAAACACATCACGATATTCCTGTGACTGTGAGCATTGTAGAGGAAGAACTAAGGCAATTTCTTCTAACCAGATTCGCACCAAAGACAATCAAGCAAGGTATAAGAGGTATTTTTATTCTAATCTTCATTTTGATTACAAGAATATTAATGATTATCATAATTTGTGGCATAGAAAACCATGTAGTTTTGTGACTTGTATAACCATGTTGCTGTTGAGTGCTGGAAAAGAATGGCAGCAAGAAAGAGGAAAAGATGTGAAAGGTCTTCTCCACATCTGAGAAGGAAGAAGATTAGGCAAGTCTAGAAGAAGAACAGTTTATGCAGCCATTGCAACAAGCGTGGACATCAGAGAGCCACATGTTGGGATCTCCAATACCATAGTAGAGACCGAAGGACCAGAAAGAACTTGAAAAGGAACCTATCAGTGAAGCAACTCAATGAGAAAGCCAAATACAAGAAGAGAGACTATTAACCTGGTTGGGTAAGAGATGGGTATCATTTTTAAGTAGTTAAGCATAGACACATTTGTAAATTGCATGTTGCGAAATGATTGTAAAAGTGATGAGGTGTTTTCCATCACTTATGGAAGAAACATGGAAATATTTTTTGCCTTTTGTTGATACATGGGGTATTGGTTTCTATTATGATTCTAATGTAAACTTGACCAATGAAGGTGTTATAAACTCTTAGCAAGTATGGGGTTTTCTTGGGACATGTTTGGTCTTGTAAGGGAACACGCATTTCGTAAAATTGTTCCACATGTTTGCATAGGGTAAAGGTGCTGGTTCATCACTTATGAATCCAAAGTACAAAGGTGAAGGAGAAGGAAGTGTGGCCTGTTAGAGAACTTGTTGTGCAGACAAGGGATTACAACAAATTGCAGATTGTGTTCATGATTTTGGGTCAGTGGGGAGGAATGGTCCAGGTGGCTCCAAGATCTAAGGTGGCTTTGGAAAATCTCACAAATAAAAGTCCTTGACTTTCAATGAAACGAGGGTCATATCAAAGAGATTTTACAATATTTCCAATGGGACAAATGGAACCTCAATCCAACATCGTATGTGAAAGTTATGGCCAGTCAAAGTTTTGGTCAATTTTACCTCGCTATCTAAACTTAGCAGAGAACCAACTAAATTTGAATGCTCACCAAATCTGTAGGTCTGGATAAATTTGGTGGCCACTAACGAGTAAAAAAATTGGCACTAAATGGTGATGGTTTCCGATGGTTGGAAAGGGCGAAATTGTCGCCTACTTAATTTTTCCAGTGACCCTAAAATTTTTGTCGACATTTTTTTACCAATTTGTTTAAGATATATATATATATATATATATATATTAGGTGGTGGACCGCCGCCCCCACGACCCAATGATTAACATAACAATATATTTTTTTTTATATATATTGGCCCGAAGGCCGTTACACCATTTAAAAATCGAGGTTGGCAGGATTCAAACTCACTCACTTGCATAGGTCGGCTCCCCAACAAGTGACCCCAAAACTTGTATCACCACGCCAATTTAAAATAAAAAAACACCAATTTTTGGAGGTTGCGGGGTTGGAACTTGGACCGACCCCACCCAACTTTTGTTTGCCAACCATTTTGCCAAGGTGACACTTTGAAAGCTCCTCCTACCAAATTTTATTTAAATTCATTTTTTTCATTCGACTAACACATGACGGAGAGGTAGCGAAACCCAACATATAGAAAAAGGCGCATAACCATGATGTAGTTCCAGGAGACGGAACCCTGATGCAGGGAATCTTAAGGAATCTTGGAGATTCCTTGGAGCCCATTTTTTAAGGTGTCAAAAATATGTCAAGTGTATACTGAGATTGATCATAATTTCACCAAGAGTCTGATGGTGTAGACGACTTTCTGATTTGAGCAGCCATTTTTCTAGAGACAGACGTTAAAAATGGAACCATGAAGGTGGAACCATGACACAAGAATTTGCATGGAATATGATAGATTCCTTAGAGGCCCAAAAATGACATTTTCATAAACATGTCAACTTTATACTCTTTTATCTCAGTTTTTTGCAAGGAACGTGCTGGTGAGATCAGTTTCTTTGTCTGAGCAACTGAATTTTAGTTAGACCGCAGGAGATAATCTTTGAGGAATCTTTGAGATTCTTTGGGAGCCTAGACTTGACAGAGGCAGAAAGGGGTCAAGTTTATAGTAATATTTAATGGTTTTTCACAAGAAACACAATGGAAGATGTTGTTTCTTCACTGAGTATTTGATTTTCAGGTTGTCCCTAGACTTGGAGGTATAAGGTGCATTATTGGCATGTGTTCATTTGATTTTGCTAAGATAATGATTTGTATTTTAGATCCATGTACGCCACTTTGTGAGAGGATCGTTGTAGGCCAATTTATGTGAGAGTTTGATATTTTTTCATGCTTAAGGAGATCTTATATGAGTGATATATCTTATAGGATAACATCTTATGGAGAGACATGCCACTCTAGTTAAGGGAGTTCTTCCTTGTATTGATAAAGAACACATCATGTATTCATCATCATCTTGCAACAATTAATGAAGCAACCTCCCCACTCCTGACATTGGACCTGAAGACGTAACCCACACTAAAATTCATTATAAACTTGTGTGTTTTCTTTCATTTAATGGTTGCTTTTATGTTTCCTCTACTTTAAAGTATGCACGTGGTTTTTCATACTATTTTGCATGTAATTCTACTAAAATTATAGAAGTAAAAGATCTTGGTTAATTTCGGTAGGTGAGATAATTTGGATCATAAATACACTTGCAATAGTGTGTTCTGGAAAGCCCTTCTAACATGAAGATCAATTGTGAGGTCACACTTGGGATACACAAGGTGACATACCCCATTTCTCTTCGTTTTGGGTGGCGCAAATTGCAGAATTTACATGTATTACAAACGATGTTATTAGCACTTTGTTGTAGCACTTGGCAGCCACTTAGGAGGAAACTCTCAAATGGGTTTTGGTCTTAGATCTCTAGGTGAGGTTTCCTACCCATGCGTGTGAATTTGGCTTACGACTATCCCCCCCAAGACATGTTATTTTTGGTGGTGACCTTAGTGGACAATATTTTTAGGGATCATACATAGGTGCAAGGTCAGGCCCAGCTTCTTTGTACCTAGGATTGATATTATTCATACTCTCTCCATCCTCTTGGGGGGTACCCCATGGCTAATAAGGGCACTTGGACTGAGTTTGCAGTTAAAAGGGGTGGGAAGTAGGTCTCTAGTATAATTGTCCCACCATCATCTTCTTTCTATTTGATTTTCTTGTGTGACTACCTCTTAGGATTTTTCTAGTGTGTGTTGTTTGGTTCAAGTTAGTAGTCTTGACCTCAGGGTGATTGGACTAACATAATTGTGTTATTTTATAATTTTTTACCATGGCTAAATATAGTAACCGTCAATCACGTCATATTCACAGTTTACCTCCTAAAAAAGGTGGACTTTATATTCCTTCATGGAGAGTGTTGGTCGGTGCTCAAGACCCTGACCAACCCATAGTTATGGAGTCTATACCTAGTCCTTCTGGTAGCAATTTGATTTCTATTGAAACATTGGAAGACGACTCAACTTCTCCTAATAATCCACCTTTGAATGATCCCTTGGAACTAGAGTTATTATGGTTGAACCCAAATGATTCAATACCTTCCTACACATATGTGCCTAAATATGTATTTCATATGGAGGATTTCATTTCTTTGTTACCTGCTGCATCAAAAGCATCACCTTCCATGTCATCATTGCCACTAATCAGTGTGGTTGTGCCCACTCCTTTGTCTACACCTCTAATTGTTGGGAATAATACTGAGGTGGGGGTGGTGAATAAGTATTTACAAACCAATAGCTTTTTCATTTCATAATCATATTTAATATGCTACTTCAGTGAAGGTAACTCACGTGTGTACACAACTGTTCATAAAGCAACCAACGTATATCCAGTGAACTTATGATTCAATTAATTTATGATATGTTGATATTTAATCAGTGAATCAGTACTTAATTAATCATTAAACAGTAACCATGTGTATTAATAACAGAATAAACTATCACACATAAGCAACACACATGAACCCCAATACTTAAGGTGGAAACCCAATGCGGGAGAAAAACCACCTGCTGCTATCATCTCTGTCTTTTTTTAATATAAGAAAAACTTGTTTAAAATATTTTACTAGCATAGACTCATATTAGTACGTAGGCACCCACCTGCATAAGGCTACAACCTTCTCTCGTTCTCCAGCTTCTACTAGAAGGGAGCTACAACCCCCTAGATCTTGTACTGGTTGATATGTTTACCAGTATGTAGGCACCATCCTACAGAAGGATCCAAACTTCACTCATTCTCCAACTACTGCTTGAAGGGGGCTCCAACCCCTTAGCTCTTGCACTGGCTAATAAGTTTACCAGTACGTAAGCGCCGACCTACAGAAGGCTACTACCTTCACTCTTCCTCCAAGGACCACGTTTCATAAATTTTCAGACTGGATAATCTTGGTACACAATAACATAATATGAAGGCCATGTTTCATCAAATTTTCATACTGGACCCATTAGTAACATTGAAGCTCAAAATCAACCACCACTGCAATACAACCAATCACTGAAACTCATCAACGCTGAAGCAAATCGCAATCAATCAATCTGAACAATCAGATCATTGTCACCAGAACACAGAGCTGAACCCAAAACTTTGTATCAACAAGCATAACCAACTGCAACTTCAAACATCATATGTCATAATGTATACGCTACTTCGAAGTGTCGAATCAACATGTATACGCGCCTTCACCAAGGCGAACCAACGTATAGATCTGCAAATAATAACTTATAACTTCACAACTAATTCATACTTCAGACATACCCAGATCATACCATTTAGAGTATAACACATGTTATCATTTAGATCTAGCCCATCCATTATCAAACCACATAATGATAATTCATTTTAGGTCTTATGATCCTAACCCATCAGTAGATCTCATCCATCATTAAACACTCAGGTTCATACTTGGTCCAGATCAAGCAAAGCATCAAAAACCCATAACATGCATAATTTATTTTGATATAACACTTCATAACATATTCATTACTTGCACACGCTGCCCTTTGATCTTCTCCTTCTTATATACTTAGATCCTTTGTCAATACCTCAGACCAAAACCATAGTTATGCTTCTAGTATTCTTTGGTGTTATCAATATTCTTTGCCGCGCTCATTACCATGGGCCAATACCATGGTAGGAACCCTTGGTATTCATTATCCTTAATTTTCTATCCCATACGTGCTTTTCTTTCTGTGAAAGTGTGTACATACGTATACACTCTTTTTGTTGTGTGTACCTGCTTGTATACGCGACTTCGACTAGGTGAATCGGTGTATACTTCTTAAAGAATTATCTTTCTTCAATCTCTGGAGTCTCATCTATAATCCTTTGTTGTTGACCTATTTCACTGTGAACTTCCATTATACATCATATATGTGAGTTTCCATTGTTGAAATATGGCAAGAATATTCCAATTTAATTTGTCCTTGAATTAAATTGTGAATTAAAATCAAATTTAGTCTTAACAGCTACTTGGAAATAATTAATTAATTCATTTTAAATTAATTAGTTGGAGAAATTCAAGTTAGAAGTCTTTCTGAAGTCATGCAAGAGTTATCCCTTAAATTAAGGAGATAAGATTGAGTTATATTTGAGTTGTAATTAGTTAACTGAGTTAAGTACAATTAAATTAGCTCCAAACTGTTTGAGGAACTAATAGAGAGTTAACAGTTAGTTGATGCATGCATGCACTCAACTAGTGTACTCTAGTTAACTGAAGATTCCCTCATCAGAAACTCATGCATGTCTATTCTGAGAAAGACCCAGTTGAGATTGATGTCAAGGATAGTGTACTATCAGTTGCATGTGTTTTCTTATAAAGAAAACTCATGCATGCAGTCAAGAATCATTCCTTGAAGATTGCACAGTTCTGACAGTGAGTGAGAGAGTATTCCACTTGGTAAAAGGAAGATCATCCACAAGGAACAACACAAGGAAATAAGAGCTTGGAGGGCAGAGAGGAAGGCTGGAGAGAAGCCAAGATTTCCTGTGAGCATTTGTGAGGATTGTATTGAGAGCTGGCTAGCTGTGAGAGCTAAGGCTTTGTATAATTCCTATGTATTTCCACCTTGTATGATAATACAGATAGTGGGGTTTTTCGCTGAGGCTTTCCCCAAAGTATTTTCACGTGTATTGTGCATTGATTCTTCTTCTTCTAGTTATATTGTTAAGCTCGATGTTTAAGCTTCCAAAAATTGATAGTAGAAGTAGGTTAGAGTATTCTACTTTGATTTATATTGCATTATCAGGTTAAAATATATCAAGATTTTCTACATGGTATCAGAGTGATAGATTTGTAGGAAATTTCTACATGGTATCGGAGTTGTGAACAGTATACTGAGAAGAGAATTCAAATTTTGAAGTTCGGGGTTGCAGGTGCAAATCAAATTCATATCATACTTCAGGGTTGGCCAATGGCGTTCTATGGCTTGAGACTCGAGTATGCCTTAGAAGGTAGCTTGAATTACATAGCATGGAAATATAGAATGGAGGTTGTATTAGAAAACAATGGCCTGAAGGAATTCATTGATCAAGAAATCCCAAACCCAGCTTCAACTACTGCACAAGAGTTGGATGAGTGGAAGAAGTGTGTGGTGAAGGCGAGACAGATCATCCTTGAGGGAGTTTGAGACCATATTTTCTCAAGTCTCCATGGGAAGGATACTCCATTTTCAATGTGGAGGACATTGAAGGACCTCTACCAGAACAATAGCGACTAGAGGAAATTGGTGCTCAAGGATAAGCTTCGAAGAATCAAGATGGAGAAGGGCGATACTATTTCTACATATCTGAAAAATCTCACCACCTAAAGAGATGAGCTTGGCAGTGTGGAAATATCTACTGCCAATGATGATATGGTGAGCCTCGCTCTCCTTGGCCTTCCAAAGAGTTCGAATAACTACCAGGACTCTGTGAATGGAAGGGAGAAACTACCAGATTGGGAATGACTATGGTCGGATCTTATGTAGGAGGAGATGTGGTGGAGCACACGAGATGGTTCTTCATCCAAGAATGATGATGAAGAAAATTTGGCCTTAGAAAGTAAGGCAAGGAAAGGGAAGGGGAAAGCTTCCCATTTCAAATCGAATTCTTCTCATGGAGGGAAGAAGGGTGACATGTCTAAAGTAAGATGCTTTAATTTTCACGAGATGGGACATTATGTGACTAATTTCCCATCAAAGAAGTCCAAGAAGGGTTCCTCAGAAGGATCGGAAGGTGAGGCATTAGCCTCTTAGTTCAAAATGGACTTTACCCTCATCGCATGCATGGTGTCATCGATGATGGGTTGTGTCTGGTATCTTGATAGTGGAGCCTCATTCCACATGACCGTGATAAAAGTTTATTCAGTGCCTTGGAGGAGAAAGACCTCAAGATGTGCATAGAGATAGGTGACGACGGAAGGTATAGTGTTTCAGGAGTGGGCACCATTTCTTTCCAAAGGGAGCATGGAGCTCCTATCACCTTGACAGATGTGAAGTATGTGCCTGGACTGAAGAAGAACTTGGTATTGGTCGTGATGTTGGAGGACAAAGGCTACGATGTTGACTTCAGTAAAGGAAAGGAATTCCTAAGACACATAATCATGGGTCATACCAAGAGGATAGGGATTCGGGTGAAGAATCTTTATAAACTAGAGGTAGATGATTGTGCAGCATTGAGTACGAAAGAAGAATTGGTGCAAAGCCAAAGCATTGGTGAGTTGTGGCACAGGTGGTTGGGCCATTTACATCATGGGGCTTTGAAGATAATGTAGCAGATATCTACAGGACTTCCCAAAGGTAAACTTGAGCAATTTGACACATGCAAAGGTTGTACCTTGGGGAAAGTACACCAAATCTTCCTTTCATGATCGAGATAGTAGAGTAGAGGCTATCTTAGAGCGAGTTCATACTGATGTGTGTGGACCATTCTCGACGACATCCACAATGAAGTAAAGGTATTATTTGATTTTCATTGATGACTATTCTTGTAAATGATGGATTTATTTCATGCATAAGAAGGATCAAACTTTCACGAAGTTTTGTGAGTTCAAAGCTTTGGTCGAGAAAGAGTCAGTGAAGAAGATCAAGGCCTTGAGAAGCCACAATAGTGGAGAATATGTCTCTCAAGAGTTTAAGGACTTTTGTGCAGTAGAAGGAATTAAACAAGAGTTGACGACACCTCATAACCCACAACAGAATGGGGTGGCCGAGAGGAAGAACAGAACTATTGTAGGGGTAGCACGGGCAATGCTACATGACCAAGGCCTACCACTTCACTTATGGGTTGAGGCATGCAACACAATGGTCTATTTGCAGAATAGAAACTCGCATCGCATACTTGAGATGAAGACACTAGAGGAAGCTTTCTCCAGTAAGAGACCATATTTGGGTCACTTCAAGATCTTTGGCTCATCGGTATATTGCCATGTGACAAAGGATGCACAAAAGAACCTTGAGCTAACAACAGAGTTGGGGATATTTTTGGGGTACACTGATACACCTCACAACTATCGGGTGTACTTGCCTACCAGTCAGAGGATAGTGGTTCGCAGAGATCTCAGGTTTGATGAGTAGAAGGCCATGCCAGTTTCCCTTGAGAGGGAGCTCCAACTACAAGATGTGGAGGAACTGTTGGTTCCTAAGGAGGAGGAGCCTCAGAATGATGTGGAGCAGCTGCATGCAGAGGTTCTAGGAGTGGAGGCATCCACTCATGTAGAGTCTTCCAGAGATGGAAAAAAGCACACAAGAGAAGTTGACAGATTGTTGGAGGATGCGATAGAGAATGTGGGAGCACCATCTTCTCAGCGCAGACAAAGGAGGTCACCTAAGAGGTACATTGGACACATGGCCCTTGCTAGGGAATGTGTTGCCCTTGCTAGGGAATGTGTTGAGACCGGGCCATCTTCCTTTGAGGAAGTAGTGCAGCAACCGATTTGGGTTGATGCTATGGTGGAGGAGTATGACTCCATAGTTCATAACAATGTTCAGGACATGGTTCCAAGACTGAAGAAAAAGTCAATTGTGAGTTCCCATTGGCTTTACAAGGTAAAGCAAGCTGCTGTTGGTAGTGTGGAGAAGCATAAGGCAAGATTTTTTGCCTATGGCTTTTCGCAGGCGAGGAGGATCGTGTTGCTGCAGTATATTTTGACAGAGGAGCAAGATGCTAACATTTTAACAAAGGCATTGTCAAAGTGTAAATTTGAGTTCCATAGAGACAGTATCGAGGTGGTAGATAATCCCTTTCTTGTTGATAGGGGGTGTTGAAATATGGAAACAATAATATTCCAATTTAATTTGTCCTTGAATTAAATTGTGAATTAAAATCGAATTTAGTCTTAACAGCTACTTGGAAATAATTAATTAATTCATTTTAAATTAATTAGTTGGAGAAATTCAAGTTAGAAGTCTTTCTGAAGTCATGTAAGAGTTATCCCTTAAATTAAGGATATAAGATTGAGTTATATTTTAGTTGTAATTAGTTAACTTAGTTTACTGAGTTGAGTCCAGTTAAATTAGTTCCAAACTATTTGAGGAACTAATAGAGAGTTAACAGTTAGTTGATGCATGCATGCACTCAACTAGTGTACTCCAGTTAACTGAAGATTCCCTCATTAGAAACTCATGCATGTCTATTATGAGAAAGACCCAGTTGATATTAAGGTCAAGGATAGTGTACTATCAGTTGCATGTGTTTTCTTATAAAGAAAACTCATGCATGTAGTCAAGAATCATTCCTTGAAGATTGCACAGTTCTGACAGTGTGTGAGAGAGTGTTCAACTTGGTAAAAGGAAGATCATCCATAAGGAACAACGCAAGGAAATAGGAGCTTGGCGGGCATAGAGGAAGGCTGGAGAGAAACCAAGATTTCCTGTGAGTATATGTGAGGATTGTATTGAGAGATGGCTAGCTGTGAGAGCTAAGGATTTGTATAATTCCTATGTATTTCCACCTTGTATGATAATACAGATAGTGGGGTTTTTAGTTGAGGCTTTCCCCAAAGTATTTTCATGTGTATTGTGCATTGATTCTTCTTCTTCTGGTTATATTGTTCAGCTTGATCTTTAAGCTTCAACAAATTGATAGTAGAAGTAGGTTATAGTATTCTGATTTGATTTATATTGCATTATCGGGTTAACCTACATCAAGATTTTCTATAGCCATCAAGGAAAACACCTGTATCTTAATGCCAGCAATCTTCCCCTTTGGACTTGATGGCAACCATATTGGTGTTTATTATGACATGTTGTAGAACTTTTATATATATCAAATAACACCAAAATACTCTCTCCCTTTGACATCAAGGGAAAAGGGTAGACCAAGATATTCTCCCCCTTAGAGATGCACTATGCTGTCCATGCTCCCCCTGAGCACATGCAGAGTTTGCAGAGATATTTTTTAAAAGGAATAACATGAATCTATAACTCAACTATGTGAGTATGACCTACCTATCACCAATTACTCATACATACATCAATCACCCATCCAAGTGGGGATATACCAAATGTTCATACATGACTGAAATTTTGCAATTATTACATCATCCTTCCCATGCACAGTGGGGTTACAAATTACATCATAGGTCTTTACATGACCTTTGAATCAAATGATATACATGCCATCTATAACAAGGAACAATGATCTAAACAAGACCATGGTAGTCATCAACAACTATCATACACCATATATGATCTTCACCATAAGCATCTATCAGTAACATCAAGATCAACAACCTGTAAATGACCATCATCAAAAGTCATCTGAATCAAAACAACTATGTGGATCAAGAAATATAAGTATCATCATGTACCAAGGTCTTATAATATAATGCCAACAACGAATTATTAGAAGCATATGATCCCCTTGAACCTATGCCAACTGTTCACTGTCAGATCTGATCATTGCATTTGTCAGTAAGAATCATCAAGGCATCATCATCAACCAGTTATTCATCAAGTCATCAACAACTTATGAGGGACATAAGCACTTCTACACATCATCAATAGACTGTAGTCATCATCAATCAGGATAGAAAGGTAATTGATAATTCACTGAACCATATTAGACCCCTTTTCCTGAGTATGTCCCACTGCTTCTTCATCAAACCAACATATACGTGGTTGTGCAACTTCTAACTTGTGTATATGCGTGACTTGTCTTCATAATAAATACGTATGAGATTTGGAATACTGAAGTTTCACACTTTCAGCTCCCCCTGAGTTTGTTATGTCTGTATACTTAGCTACACCACATCTTTCTGACTGCAATTCCTTCTTCTTCCATAACTTAGAGTGTGATGATTTTTTCTCCTTTTGGTATGTTGGCAAAAATTTGCTCTTGCATTCTTTTTTCTATGTGCCCAAACTTGTTACAAGCATAACATCTTATACGTTTCCTATTCCTTCTATCACAATCAATAGCTTTGTGACCAAACATATTGCAAGAAAAACAATATCCCTTAAAGTACCTGGAAACTGATGATCTTTCTATGTGATGGTTATTAGCTTGAACCATTCTATTTCTGCATCTAGCTGTAATATGTCCAAAATTATGACATATAAAACATTCAACATTATTCATTAGAGGAAAGAACCAATTATCACTTCCATAGTTAGGAGTAAATTATTTTCTTTGAACTCTTTCTTTCCTTGGTTGTTGATGGGGTTGACCTCTTATCTCCTTGTTGAGCATTTCAGATTTTGCATTAGAGTTTCTTGCCTCATCTTGTGAGCTAGATTCACCTTCAACAGTTTCATGAAAACCAAGACCAATCTTTATAAGGGGAGAACTTTGAACTTTGATGATTTCATCTAATGTTTCTGATCCTTTAGCAAATATAAGATTCAGAGTTTTTGTCTTCTCAAGTTCTTTTCTTAGACTTACTACTTCACACTCTAATTTTTCATTGTGCTTGTCCTTTTCAGTGAGTTGATGTGTCACTGTGCCTATGACTGTATCCTTTTCTGCCAAATAGATTTTGAGTTGAGTGATTTCTTTAAGGAAATCTTCTTCTTCTAAGGTATCATTTTCATATGCCATGAGTAGTTTAAAAACTTGATCATCTTCATCACTATCTTCATGAGTATAATAACTTCTTTTATTACCTTCTGAAGAAATCATTCCTTTGTCATGAGGACATTTAGCAACATAATGACCGACTCTTCCATAAGCAAAACATTTGAAGGGAAGCTTACCTATGAATCTTTTGGAACCCCGCTGAAGTTTCTTCATAAAGTTTTCCTCATATTCTTCTGACATGTATCTTGATTCTTTGAGATCTTCCTTTTCTTTTACTTTTGCAGAAGCTTTGAAAGCAACTTCTCTGATTTCTGATGGACCTCCTTTCCTCATTTCAAAGGCAGTTAAAATTCCATGAAGATGAACAACAGTAACAGATTGTAGATCTTGCTTTTCTTCAATAGCAGATACTTTTGACTCAAATTTAGAAGATAGATACCTCCAAATTTCTCAACTATAGTAGCCTCCTTTATTTCTTCACCTAGATTTCTCATATGATTTACAATATCATCTACTCGTAATAAATAACTAGCAATACTTTCATCACTATGCATCTTGAGACTTTCATACTGGATTTTGAGAGTTTGGAGTTTAGCACGTTTTACTTGGGAGTCTCATTCGTAGCTCTGAATGATTTTGTCCCATATTTCCTTGGTTGTGTTGAACTGCATGATTTTGATGAATTCTAATTATGATAGACTTCCCAATAAAGCATTGATGGCTTTGGCATTGATTTCATTTGATTTATTTTCTGTTGGATCCGTTGGGAGTGTTGTTGGATATTGGTATCCTCTTTCCACAATTGCACAAACCTGATCTCTACATGACTGAAGATAGGATCTAGTTCTTGTCTTCCAATATACTAAGTTATCTCCATTGAAGATTGGTGGTCTAATAGATCCCATTCCTTCATGATTGCTCATCTTGAGAGATCTTCCTTCAAGTGATCAAGCTTCTTCTGAAGGACTTGCTATTGAAAATGCAACAAGATGATGGAGCTTAGTGAAAAGAAGTCACCTTCACTAAGTGGTCCCGCAGGCTATTTTTGGTGCAAAGTCTATTTTTAGACATATGGATCATGGTCTATGAGTTTCAGGATGTTATTTGTGGATGATTGGTCATGTTGGTAAAAATAGATAGATTTCTATTTTTAGACATATGGGCAGAGTCTATTTTTAGACTTCCAGTCTAAATATAGAACAGTCAAATATTATTAGCTCTTAATAATATTTATACTATAGACATTATCTTATCCTCTTGGAGCACTTCAGTTCGAGCTACAGATGTGGCACATGCAACTGCCAGAAGGAAATACACTTTTCTTATGGGTTAGTTGAGCTATTGCATGAAGGACTTCAGTTAGAACTCAAGTGATTGGGTTTGGTGGAGTTGATTGAGGAGTTGATGGAGTTGTGTTCAGATTGACTTAGTTGAACTAGTTGTATTTAGTCTAACTAACAAATACACTAGTGATGAGTGGTGTGAATTAGTTATTAATCAATTCACTAATTATTAACTCATAAATCAAATGAATAATACATCAGTTAACTCAGTGCATGGACAGTTCAGTGGAGACAAGTGTTAGAGGTGAGTGAAAGGGCAAGACAACTGTTAGTTGTGACTATAGTTGTGCATGATATTTGCACAATCAATGGATTAAGTATTTCCAATGAGCATTGCGTGATATAGGCAAAGGGAATACAAATTTGGAGCTGATTCTTCATTCTATTCTCAACAGGTACTGTGCAGTGGAGGCAGGCAAGCAGCGGAGGAGATTTGAGCCAGTGATTGATTCAGATCTGAGCTAGTTTGTGTGTAACAGGTGGAGATAGTACTGAGTACTTGCGAGGAGTATTGTACTATGTATTGTTACATGTTTTCAGTCAATATAATATACAGATAGTTGAGGGGTTTTCAGCTGTATGCTTTCCCCGTTACATACTATGTTGATATGTGTGATTGATGCTTCAATGTGCGCATGAGATTGTTTCTTAATACTGCTAAATTGATGATCAACGTAGAGGAGGTTATGTATTATGCATGATTCCGCAAATAGTGTATAATCAAGATAATCTCTGTGAATAAGTGTCATATTATTCTGAAATTTCTACACTTGCTGTAAAACCAATTGTTGGGAATAATACTGAGAGCGGGGGGGGGGGTGAATCAGTATTTAAAAACCAATAAAATTTTCATTTCATAATCATATTTATATATGCTACTTCAGTGAAGGTAACTTGTGTGCGCACACAACTGTTCTTAAGGCAATCATCGTATATCTAGTGAACTTATGATTTAGTTAATTTATCACATGCTGATCTTTAATCAATGCATCCTATAATAGTACAAAGTAAATATAAATTTAATTTCCTAATTAAAATCATAATCAAACAAATAAGCACACACCTATATTACCTGTGATCGAAGTCTGCCATATGACAACAAGGTTTTTGGGACGACTCTCCACCCAATCTTAAGCTCAATTATGCACCCCCGAGCCCTCAATCAACATACTACTCCCAGTGACTCCTAAGTATTAGAACACCATTCTCCTAAGAGAATGAAAGATAGAAACTAGGAAAGATGGGATGCCTCCCATTACAATGTGGCTCTCCCATTAGAGGGAAAAAACTATATGCATGAATTATGGATAACAAGATGTATGATCAAGCAATTTTATTATGTTGATGTCTTAAAACATGAAATGATAAGTGGATTACAATTGGTAGCCATCTTAATGGATTTATTTATATGGTATTACCCAAGTTAGGGAATAGTAACAACATTTCCAAAGTGTATCAATGTTATGCTTCTAAGAGAGAAGGAAAAGAAACCACAATGACTGGAGGTGAGAAATTAAAGTCAATTTAATAAAATAGAATGAGGTGAAGAAGTTTCTAGACATGGAATATTAGGAAATTAAGAATAGGAGAAAAATAAAAATATATCTATGAATATCGAGTAGGAGGAAATGAAGGGATGTTCTATCAAGAAGAAAGTTCATTTAAGGGTATTGATGAGTGGACTGAGAAACATGATTGGTAACGGTCATAGCGATGATCTACATAGTTTAATAGTTGAATTATAGAAGAAATGTTGCTAGAAATTTTATAAGGATACAGTGAGAGGGATTGTGTACATATTAACAAAAGAAGTTAGAGTCAATTAGTAGAGGTTGTACTTGACTGATTTGCACTCATTATTTCATGAGTGGGACTTCACATAGAGAAACTTATCAAGTTTTGTCCCATAGTGTTAAAAGAGGTTGTTTCCACAGAACACCATACATTTAAATTTTTTAATGGACAATAATGGTAGTAGTGGTTCCATCTGTTTCAAAATCTAAAATAAAGATGCTATTTAATGAGCAAGAATCTCTTGTCCAACTTGAAGAAGGGTGAATTTACGATAAAGCAATCAAGTGGTATTGAGATAGGAAATTGACGATATAAGAAAATATTTTTGTAGATGAAAATGATAATTGTTAAGTGATGTATGTATAAGTCAACATGGATCAACAAACCCTCATGCAAGTAAATCAAGCATGATATAAAATTAAATCATAGTGACCTAGTGTTTATATGCAATTGCATATAGCGATATTGGAATCGGTAAGCCAAAGGGTAAATGGATTTTAAGATAGATGATTTAAATAATGATTATATGACTAGTAATATCTTAACAATGAATTTCACCAGAATTTCCTTGGGGAAGGAAGGATATATGATGAGAGATTAAGACTCAAGATGATGAGGCTCATGTGAAATTTAACGATGTACTTAGATGATTATACCTATGATGTAAATGGTCAACTTCCTAGTTGAAAGAAGTGGAAATGATTATTGAAAAAGTAATTGGTATCTTGATGAAAACATAACGCTAATAACACTGATGAGATAACATAGATCCTAGATGGATGTTGAATAATCTTAGTGCACAGTTGAATGTTTGTAAATTAAATGAAATTGATTTTTCCGATGAATCATGATAAGAATGCTAATAGATTATTATTCTATATTTGATGAGTATTGAGATGTTTCTCATATTGATGATGATTCATGATATGATGGTATGAGAGTGATCATGCACATGTGGTTCATATTTATATAGTTGTTACAATAGTGATGATGTATCCTTATGATGATGATGATATGCATAGGTATTATGATGTTACGTCAAGGTATATTGAAATATTCATTTACTACGTGATGATAGGTAATTAATGTTGAATACTCATGATGGATATGATATGCATAACATGGCATAGGAATTATGATGCTATAATATGAGGTTTATTGACATGTGGTTCATTTATTATGTGAAGTCGTGATATATCTTTGATGTAAATATGTTTATGTTATAACTTATGATGGTGAAGCATGTGATAGTTGCATATAAATTTTTGACATGCATGAGCATGCAGTTCGTTATTATTCATAATGTTGCGATTAACAATGATGAATGTTCTCATCATGACATGCAAGACTTGGCATGTGGATTATTTTCTATGATACTATGATGGCATAGCTAATGCATTTGTTACATGCTGAGGTGTGATGATTCACAGGATTTCACAAATGGGCGGAGAGGACAGATTTATTTGATGATCTCGTGCGAGTCCATACACACGAGGGAGAATAAGTAAAACCATATGGGCTGGGGACAAACCCAATCAACACTACATATGCCAATGGTTCCTTTGTCTTGTGTATCTCTTGACGGATAGCTCTTGAAGGGCTATGGGACCATCTTGAGGAGGCCAAGTGCTTGATGTTCTAGGCTAGGTGCTTGTTATTGGATAGGGATGCTGAAGTCTGGAAGGGATGTAAAGGAATTCAATGCCTAGGGTTGTGCACCTTAGTAGTTGTGGAGGGAGTGGGCCAGCCTTGCGAGATTCCCGGAGTCATTGAGTACTGTACCGGATGCCTGTCTTGGGGCAGATGAGGTCTAAGCCAGGCGCGAGCCTTGGGGCCAGCGTTGGACTAGGATACATACTGTGTTAGGTTTATGCCTAGTGCCAAAAGTGGGAAAAATGACAGAGTTGGGGACTTTCGATGCCTGCTGGATATACTAGTTCAACAGAGGGTGTTGGCAACATGAAGTAAATAAAAATAAATATTAAATAATAATAAAACATAACTTTAGGATGAAGTTCCTTAAAGTGGGAGAGTATGTAATATCCCTCCCCTTAATAATAAATAATAAATAATATAAATAATAAATAATAAATCACTTAAATAATAAAAATAATAAATCATAAATGATATTAAAAATATATACAAAATAATAAATAAAAATGGTTATTCTCTAAATAAGAATAAATAGAAATAAAACAAGAAAAACATGAAAAAGAAGAAAACAAAACAAGAAAGCTAAAGAAAAGAAAAGAAATAAAACAAGAAAACTAAAAAAATCAAAAGAAAAGTAAAGAAAGCTAAAAATCAAAGTCACATATAAACACATGGAGTGTGTGCATGTGGTTCCCCATCCAATGTTTACCATATTTATTAAGGGTGAGGAGGATGGAAGGCCTTCCATCTTTCCGAGTTTCTATCTTTCATTCTTCTGGGAGAATTGTGTTCTAAGACTTAGGAGTCACTGGTAGTAGTACGTTTATTGAGGGCTCGGGGGTGTCCAGTTGTAGCAAAACCTTGCACAATTGAGCCTACAGTTGGGTGGAGAGTCATCCCCAAAACCTTCTTGTCATCTGGCAGACTTCGATCATGGGTATTATAGGTATGTGCTTATTTGTTTGATTGTGATTTTAATTAGGAAATTAACTTTATATTTACTTTGTATTGTTACACATTCATACTTAATTAATCATTAAATAGCAACCATGTGCAGCAATAAAATAATAAACAATCACACATAAGAAACACACATGAACACCAAGATTTAAGGTGAAAACCCAATGCGGGAGAAAAACCACCTGTTGTTGTCGTCTTTGTCTTCTTATAATATCAGAAAAACTTGTTTACAATCTTGTACTGGAAAAAATCATATCAGTACGTAGGCACCCACCCACAGAAGGCCACAACCTTCTCTCATTCTCCAGCTTCTACTAGAAGGAAGCTATAACCCCCTAGCTCTTATACTAGTTGATATGTTTACCAGTATGTAGGCGCCGACCTACAGAAGGCTTTAACCTTCACTCATTCTCTTGATGCTACTGGAAGGGAGCTCAAACCCCTTGGATCTTTCATTAGCTTATATGTTTACCAATATGTAGGCACCAGCCTACAAAAGGCTACTACCTTCACTCTTCCTCCAAGGATCACATTTCATAAATTTTCAGACTGGATACTCTTGGTACACGGTATATAACAACATAATATGAAGGCCACGTTTCATCAAATTTTCGTATTGGACCCATTAGTAACATTGAAGCTCAAAATCAACCACCTCTGCAATACAACCAATCACTAAAACTCATCAACACTGAAGAAAATCACAATCAATCAATCTGAACAATCAGATCATTGTCACTAGAACACAGAGCTTATAAACCCAAAACTCTGCATCAACAAGCAGAACTAACTGCAACTTAAAACATCATATGTCATAATGTATACGCTATATCGAAGTGTCGAACCGACGTGTATACATGCCTTCACCAAGGCGAACCAACGTATAGATCTGCAAATAATAACTTATAACTTCACAGCGAATTCAGACTTTAGACATATCCAGATCATACCTTTTAAAGAATAAAACATGTGTTATCATTCAGATCCAGTCCATCCATTATCAGACCACATAAATAATTCATTTTAGTTCTTATGATCCTAATCCATCATTATATCTCATCCATCATGAAACACTCATGTGCATACTTAGTCCAAATCAAGCAAAGCATCAGAAACCCATAACATGCATAATTGTTTTTGATCTAACACTTCATAAGATATTCATTACTTGCACACACTACCCTTTGATCTTATCCTCCTTATATACTTAGATCCTTTGTCAATACCTCAAACAAAAATCATAGTTACGCTGCTGGTATCCTTTGATGGTATCAATATTCTTTTTCGCACTCATTACCATCGGTCAATACCATGGTAGGAAACCCTAGTATTCATTATCCTTAATTTTCCATCCCATACATGCTTTTCTTTCTGTGAAAGTGCGTTCATACATATATGCTCTTTTTGTTCTTTGTACCCATTTTTATACGTGACTTCCACTAGGTGAACCAACGTATACTTCTTAAAGCATTCTTTCTTCAATCTCTGGAGTCTAATCTATAATCCTTTCCTGTTGACCTATTGCACTGTGAACTACCATTATGCATCATATATGTGAGTTTCCATCAAGGATAACACCTGTATCATAATTCCAACACTAACATATTCTTAGGGCACTCCACCGGCCTCATTTATCTCTCCTAAAAATTTCTCGTATGTTTCCATGCCAACTTCATTATATACACCAAACATGGTCATTAATCCTAGTTAACCGGTAGGGTGAAGAGTCTTTTCACCTATCTTTTCTCAACTGATGATTTTTTTTCCTCAGTTAGGTGTGGTTACTTTTGAAAATGTGTGGGGTGGGGGGTCATCAATTGTTCCTAGTCATTCTTGGGGCAATGTCACTTCTAGCATGTCACAAACTTGGTATAGTTCATTGTTTGGAGGGACACCACCTACCAATACTTTTATTGGAGGGGCTAGTTTACCTGGGAGAAACCATGTTGCTAGTGTCGTCGCTAGTATGGGTTATTCTCCTTATGTCAGTGCTACTACATAAGTTGGTATGTATTTTCCTATCGGGTACCACCCTGTGAGAATTCATGCTCTTGGGGGTCCTTTTCTCTTTGGGGGGAACATACCCTAGGGGCAGAATCCTTTCACTAGTCACCCCAGCCTACAACAATCATATGTTGAGGCAAACCCATACCCTAACCAATAAACCATGTATCATAATCCTTATATGGGGGAACTGCAAGGTTGGTCAGGGGATTCTCCTACTTATGATCTATTATGTCAACTTCATAATCCATTTATATCTTCTCTTTCTTTACCAAAATTGTCTAAGTTGATCAACGACCCCATTTTCCATCACCCTTGGTGGCCACATATCCTTTCCAAATTTCCTTCTGATATACCCAAATTTGAAGGAAATCCTGAAGAGAATCCATCCACTCATATCACCGCGCATCATCTATGGTGTTCGTCCAACTCTTTAGTGGAAAATTCGATTAAGCTACACTTATTCCAATAGACTTTGACCGGGGATGCTGCCAAATGGTTCATCAAATTGGACACAACATCCTATGGTGTATTTTCCTTTTTACCTCAAACCATTTTGACACACTTTCAATTGCCTATGAGGTATGATATTGATTCTGATATCTTGTCTAAATTTAAAGAAGATGATGCCACACTAATTTATGATCATAATCATGAGTGACATCTTCGCAATAGGTTGTTGAGAACCAAGCTTCCTGATGAGATATTTCATAAATGGTTCATTTGATCCTTACAACCTCAGATTGCCAAAGATGTGTCTATTTTTAGAGCTATCATGGAAGAGCAAGCTATCTTAGCTACGCAACAACTGGATTTGATTTACTCATAAACGGGTACACTTTATGAAGTGTTTCCTAATGCTCCTAGGCCTTCCATTGGCCCACCCAAACCTGCTCCTGCCCACTCGTTGATGGTATGATTGGGTCTATTTCTGATTCCATGAGCCAATGAGTGCTAAGTGAACTATTCAAAAATCATGAGAAATTAGTCAGTTACGACTACCTCTCATGGAAATGGTCATACGTTTGAATGACTTACTTAACGCAGTTGAATCCCGAAAATGATATCTAATATAATGCACTGCGTAATCCCCCATACTTAAATTCAAAAAGAGTCAAGGGATCTCTAACTTGAATGGTTCATGAGGCACAATACTTGCTAAGGTTTTGCAAATGGGGTAGCAAGCTAAGTGGGCTTGATTGTGGAAAAACTCCACAGTTAAGCGCGCTTGAGCCAGAGGAGTTCTGGGATGGGTGACCTCCTGGGAAGTCCTGGTTACCGGGTGCAAGCCCCGGAAGTGATGATTGATGCTATGTGATTCGTTCTCCACATTTCACTAGTTTCAATCCCACTTCTTCACCCCTGTGAGCATCACCCGATGCAATGAGTGCTAAGTGAACTATTCAAAAATCATGAGAAATTAGTCAGTTACGACTACCTCTCATGGAAATGGTCATACGTTTGAATGACTTACTTAACGCAGTTGAATCCCAAAATGATATCTAATATAATGCACTGTGTAATCCCCGATACTTAAATTCAAAAAGAGTCAAGGGATCTCTACTTGAATGGTTCATGAGGCACAATACTTGCTAAGGTTTTGCAAATGGGGTAGCAAGCTAAGTGGGCTTGATTGTGGGAAAAACTCCACAGTTAAGCGCGCTTGAGCCAGAGGAGTTCTGGGATGGGTGACCTCCTGGGAAGTCCTGGTTACCGGGTGCAAGCCCCGGAAGTGATGATTGATGCTATGTGATTCGTTCTCCACATTTCACTAGTTTCAATCCCACTTCTTCACCCCTGTGAGCATCACCCGATGCAATGAGTGCTAAGTGAACTATTCAAAAATCATGAGAAATTAGTCAGTTACGACTACCTCTCATGGAAATGGTCATACGTTTGAATGACTTACTTAACGCAGTTGAATCCCAAAATGATATCTATCATAATGCACTGCGTAATCCCCCATACTTAAATTCAAAAAGAGTCAAGGGATCTCTACTTGAATGGTTCATGAGGCACAATACTTGCTAAGGTTTTGCAAATGGGGTAGCAAGCTAAGGGGGCTTGATTGTGGAAAAACTCCACAGTTAAGCGCGCTTGAGCCAGAGGAGTTCTAGGATGGGTGACCTCCTGGGAAGTCCTGGTTACCGGGTGCAAGCCCCAGAAGTGATGATTGATGCTATGTGATTCTCCACATTTCACTAGTTCAATCCCACTTCTTCACCCCTGTGAGCATCACCCGATGCAATGAGTGCTAAGTGAACTATTCAAAAATCATGAGAAATTAGTCAGTTACGACTACCTCTCATGGAAATGGTCATACGTTTGAATGACTTACTTAACGCAGTTGAATCCCAAAATGATATCTAATATAATGCACTGCGTAATCCCCCATACTTAAATTCAAAAAGAGTCAAGGGATCTCTACTTGAATGGTTCATGAGGCACAATACTTGCTAAGGTTTTGCAAATGGGGTAGCAAGCTAAGTGGGCTTGATTGTGGAAAAACTCCACAGTTAAGTGCGCTTGAGCCAGAGGAGTTCTGGGATGGGTGACCTCCTGGGAAGTCCTGGTTACCGGGTGCAAGCCCCGGAAGTGATGATTGATGCTATGTGATTCGTTCTCCACATTTCACTAGTTTCAATCCCACTTCTTCACCCCTGTGAGCATCACCCGATGCAATGAGTGCTAAGTGAACTATTCAAAAATCATGAGAAATTAGTCAGTTACGGCTTCCTCTCATGGAAATGGTCATACGTGAATGACTTACTTAACGCAGTTGAATCCGAAAATGATATCTACTATAATGCACTGCGTAATCCCCCATACTTAAATTCAAAAAGAGTCAAGGGATCTCTACTTGAATGGTTCATGAGGCACAATACTTGCTCAGGTTTTGCAAATGGGGTAGCAAGCTAAGTGGGCTTGATTGTGAAAAACTCCACAGTTAAGCGCGCTTGAGCCAGAGGAGTTCTGGGATGGGTGACCTCCTGGGAAGTCCTGGTTACCGGGTGCAAGCCCCGGAAGTGATGATTGATGCTATGTGATTTGTTTTCCACATTTCACTAGTTTCAATCCCACTTCTTCACCCCTGTGAGCATCACCCGATGCAATGAGTGCTAAGTGAACTATTCAAAAATCATGAGATATTAGTCAGTTACGACTACCTCTCATGGAAATGGTCATACGTTTGAATGACTTACTTAACGCAGTTGAATCCCAAAAATGATATCTAATATAATGCACTGCGTAATCCCCCATACTTCAATCTTATTTAACTCAAATAATTCTCCTAGAACTTTACATCTTAGCTTTAGGCTTAACTTTCCATTTAGGGACCACCCCCCTTAGCTAGCCTAGGAGATAGCTAAAACGGAGAGAGTTGGGATCAGTGTGACAGCCCCTTCTCTGAGTTCCCTGCCACCAACCACACCTTGTGGGGTTGAAGGCTTTTCTCGCTAACTGTGTAGGTAGGTGCGGGCGGCAGGGTCAACATGACCTATCATGAAAAACTGGATTCTTCGTGAGTTTTATTCAACTCTGATTATCACAGTAAATTACAGAAGGTTTCGATGCCTGACCAAGTAGACCAAACAACATCTTGCAAAGCCATATGGCCTCACAACTAGCCAAACTAGCAGCCATATCCTCTGCCTCAGCTAAGCTCAATGCAACTGATTGTTGTTTCTCGCTGATCCATGACACGATTGCCGAACCCAACCCAAAACAACACCCATAAGTACTCTTCCTATTTGAAACCACCTTCCCAATTTGAATCCGTGTACCCTGCCAGTCTCACTCCATCACCCTATCTATAATCTTGACCAAAATCCGCAGTCCCCTACAAGTAACGAAGAATGTGTTTTGCAGCCACCCAGTGCACTCTCCTGGGCTCACACATGAACTGACTCATAGTGTTAACTGCAAAACATATATCTGGTCGAGTGTTGACCAAATACATCAATTTACCAATCAACTGTCTGTATAGAGTAGGATCCACCAACTCAGAAGTAGAAGCGTGAAGCTTCTTCCAGTTAGTGATCATAGGTGTAGACATGGGTTTGCAGTCCTCCATGTGAAATCTGCTAAGAATACCCACAATTTACTTCCCTTGTCCCAGGAAGAAATGCCCCTCCTGCCACACCTCCAACCCTAGAAAACAATGCATCAAGCCGATATCCTTCATCTCAAACTTTGAAGAAAGATCTCTCTTGCAGCCCTCAATGAGTCTCTCTGCACTAGTGATGATCAAGTCATC
This sequence comes from Pinus taeda, assembly GCA_000404065.3. NCBI lineage: Eukaryota > Viridiplantae > Streptophyta > Pinopsida > Pinales > Pinaceae > Pinus > Pinus taeda. The sequence goes on along the minus strand of APFE031272796.1, from coordinate 4,428 downwards.
AACATACAATACCAGAATGAGAGGCTCCTCACCCACCACAATGAAGTGTAGGTTCGGATCAACCTCATTCTTTGTGAAACCCAACTGCTACAAGTATGTATCAATCCTTGAGTACCAAGCTCTAGGAGCTTGCTTCAGGCCATAAAGTGCCTTTTTCAATCTGCATACATGGGATTCTTCCCATGCATCTCAAAGCCCTACGGTTGCTCAATATTAACCTCCTCCTGAATGAAGCAATTGAGAAATGCGGTCTTCACATCCATCTGGTGGATCTTCCAACCCATCTCTGCTGCAATCGATATAATGGAGCGAATAGATGTATAACGAGATTCAGGAGCGAAGGTCTCCTCATAGTTAACTCCCTCTACCTGTGAGAATCCTTTCGCCACAAATCGAGCCTTGAACTTTTCGATGCTGCCATCTGCAACATGCTTTATCTTGTAGAGCCATTTGGAAGTAACAACTGATTTACCTTCAGGCCTTGGCACTACCTCCCAAACATCGTTCTTCATAATAGAAGAATACTCCTCCATCATGGCCTCTCTTCAGACCTGCTGGCTGGCTGCCTCCTCATAACCAGAAGACTCGGAGTCAACAATGCTTGTTACCAATGCCATGTAACTACAAAACTGCTCAGGTGGTTTACTCTCTCTAACCTGTCTCTTTGGCCCAACAGCTGATGTGGCCTCGCACAAGGTATCTTGAAGCCACTTGGGCTTCCTCTTCCCTGAGCATACTTCTCCCACCGGAGTGAAAGAATCCTCATCATCATCAGAAGGCTGAAATCCCGAAGGCCTGCCAACTGACCTCATGCCTGAATCTGTGCATGTAGATGCTGAAGTACCGTGCGAACTGTCCATTAGTGGACTACCCTGTGAACTGCTCTACGGACTGCCCTGCATGTTGCCCGAAGAACCACCCACCTAACTCTGAGAGTCATTGCTCACAGATGGACCTGACACTATAATCGATGTACCTCCTGATCCCTGACCACTAGATCCCTGTGACTAACTCAGTTGCTCCTGAGGGTCTAGTGACTCTGGATACTTTAACTCCAGTGAGCTCCTGAAAGCTCTCTCCTCCTCGAACTTCACATCCGCCTGACAACCACTTTCTTCTACGTAGGAATATAAATCCGATAAGCTTTCAAGGTCTCGCTATAACCCACAAATATTACCTTGTCTGCAGTGGGCTCTAGCTTGGTCTTGTTCTCCTTGGGGACATAGGAATATATAAAGCACCCAAAGGTACGAAAGTGCCCAACATCAGGCTTCTTCCCAGAAAAAGCCTGCTTCGGAGTCACATTCCCAAGACACGATGTGGACTCCTGTTTTGCAAGTACACAACGTTGTTGCAGGCCTCCGCCCACAAAAATAAAGGTAACCCCTGATCATGAAGCATGGCTTTGGCAGCCTCTACAATGTATCTGTTCTTCCTCTCCTTAACCCCATTCTACTAGGGGCTGTAAGGAACTGCGAACTCCCTCCTAATGCCTACCTCAGCACAAAAATCAACAAACTCACCAAGGGTATACTCCCCTCCATTGTCCGACCTGAGGACCTTGATCTTCTTACCTGTGTGGATCTCCACAATAGCTTTGAACTCTTGAAACTGCTTGAAGACCTCACTCCTGGTCTTCAAGAAATAAATCCAGGTCTTCCTGGAGTGGTCATCGATGAATAAAACATAGTACTCATAGCCACTCAATGATACATGAGACATTCGACCACTCACATCGGTATGAATCAAGTCAAGGATCATGGTTGCTCTACTATCACGGTTGGGAAAAGGGAATCTGGCAAACTTCCCCATAGCACATCCTTTGCATACATCAAGGTGATCAAAACTGAAATCTAGCAAACCAGTGGTGATCTCCCGCAATGTACTCAAGGCCCCATGATACATGTGCCCCATCTCGCGGTGCCAAATCTCACACAACTCTGAACTGCTAGATCTGCTGTCGGTCCTGTCTCGGGTGCTGCTACTCAATGCCATCAGGGGCTGGAATGAGAACTTGTACACCTTGGCATGTCGCACACCAATCACTCTAGATGAAGAAGCTGGAGTTCCCCTAGGATATATAAGCACTTGCCCTCTCCTGAACAACACATCATAACCTCTATCTTCAAGTGCTGAGACGGATATCAGGTTCTTCCTCATTCCAGGCACATATAGAACATCTGACGCTTTCAAGGGAGGTTTGGGTCCCCTATCAAATGTCAATGTCCCCACATCGACTGCTCTAACCATTTTGTCATCACTAAGTACTACCTCCATATCAATATCATCCTTTGAAAGCTCTGAGAAGTACTCTCTGACTCCTGTCATGTGGCGGGAAGCGCCACTGTCAACATTCCAAATGCTAGAAGATGCTCTGCTAGTAGTGGAGAGTGCACACTCCCTCTGAACCTGTATGGCAGGTGATCATGCACTAGTGGCCTCACAAGCTATGAACCTAAACTCCCGATCGAAGCTCTCTATCTCTGTAGAAGCTGTCATGCGTTTGTCTCTCCCTTTCTTGTTCTTCTTCTTCGAACACACAACAACATAGTGCCCCAACTTTTGACAATTCCAACGTTTGACTTTGGAATAGTCCTTCTCCTTGTTCTGTTGCTTGCCTTTACCTTTGCCTTTGCCTCTACTGTTGGAAGCTTGCTTCTTTGCTCTGCCCTTCTTGTCTCTTGCTAACAATGCCACATTGTCATCCTCCTCCACCTGTTTGGCTGCCCGAAGATGGTTCTTTCGGTTCTCATTCTGAATGCAATCATCCCACAACCTCTCCCATTTGGGAAGGTTTTCCCGTGCAACAATGCCATCCACAAAATTCTCCCAAGTCTTGGGAAGACCATTCAAACTTCAAAGCAATCCTCACCAACTCAGTGGGTGCAATGATCTCACCTACGACTGCAAAGTCATCTCTCACTGAAGTGATTTTTGTGAGGTATGCTGTAGCACTGTCAGTCTTAGCCATTTTAATAGCCTTTAATTTCTCCTTTAGGACCATTTTTCTGTTTTCATTTGAGCTGTAGTAAAGACTGGTCAAGGCTCTCCACATCTCATGTGCATAAGTCTTTCCTCTCACATGAGGAATGACATGATCTTTGACTCCTTCCAGAATCAATCTTTTTGCCTTAACATTCTTTTTGTTAAACTCTACCAATTGTACAGGGTCAACATGTACTGCTACTGGGTTCTGTGTGGTATTTACCATGATGCCCTAGACTTCTGCTTCCTCAAAGATGCTCTGGATTTTCTCCTTCCATGCACTGTAGTTGTTCTGCCCATCCAACTTGTCTTCAACTCTCAAACCCAAAGACATGTTTCACTGTCTTACCAAACTGAAATTTTCAAATCTGTGGTAAAGGTTTCTGTTTTTTGTGTAAAAGTCAGCTTGCTGTAATTTTCACTTCGCTGTCCCAAACTGCACTTTTCAGCGAACCAAGCTCTGATACCATGAAGAATTTCAACCCCCACTCTGGTTATCGGTTTTCCTTATCACTCCATGCATTTAATTTTAAATCCAAACATGATAAAAATTCTAAAATCTAGAAATCACAATATTTTCTGAAAACACAAATTTAGAGATTTCACAACTGCTGAAATTGCAGAAATAAAACACAGCAAAATTATGACAGCAACACAGAAAATAACTCAGTGATTTTTGGCCAATGTGACCCTAGAAAAACCCCCCTACAACTCTTGGGGAAAACCAGTTTGAGAGCTCTTCTTTATTTTTTAAAATGCTTTTATAGAGAAACTGAAATACACAGTAAAAATTCCAGCAACCACAAATTACAACTTATCTCGATTTCTGTGCTTGAACTCAGCCTAAAAAATCATGCCAATCAGCAAACTGCCAAAATATAAAATTTTCCAACAATAAAAAACATTAAATGTTGTACGACTTGCCTTGAAAATCGTGCTTGGAACATGTTGTATGGACTATATGGATCGTATGGATTTCAACAGTACAACTGCCTCGAAATTCTTGCCCAAAACTTGCCTCGAAATTCATGCCCAAAACCTACCTCAACATTCATGCCCTTGCTGCTGTACCTCTTCCTTGATTTCTGTGCCTTTCTTCTGTTGTACAGTTTTGCCTTGGGATGCGTGTCAATAAATGTTGCTGCCTAGATTTTCTTGCTGCTGAAATTTTCTCCTTGCTCTCTCCTCTTTCTCTCAAATGCTCATGAAAGAATGAATTGATCTTTTTCTCTTCTCTTCTCCTTTTACTCTCTAAATGACCTTTTGGGTTACCCTAAGATCTAATGTTTGAGATTCATTTAGATCTAGGGATGAGAATAAATGTGCATTTAATTCTCACTTTCTATTTTTTAACTCACCCACTTAAATAAAGACCCACTTAGCCTTTTATTTCCATAGTCACCTTTTCACTTTCTAATTCTTCATTGACTTTAATAAAGTCAC